>OZ007570.1:67795713-67820845 GCA_963931925.1 Onchidella celtica | reverse complement strand
GACAGAAAAAGAGAGACAGAGATAGAACGACAGAGAGAGAGACAAAGAAGGAGAGAGAAAAGGAGAGAGAAAAGAGAGAGAGAAGGAGGGATATATATATATATAGAGAGAGAGAGAGAGAGAGTGGGAGAAAGAGAGAGAAATAGATAGATCGAGATCTGCTCTGGCCCCAGTGCCCTTGACGCTGTATCCTTGCTTGTTTCTGTAGTACCAAGACAAATTTCTCGTCTCTGAGATTTAGATAGTTTCAGATTCTGATCTTACATTGACATAGCAATTTCGACCTAATCTCTAAGGGAAAATCTTGTTAATATTAACTAGGATATTAATTTTTATCACTTCACTGACGCAGGAATCTGCTTGGGCTGACACGATCACGTGTTGCCAGCCCCCTAGGGATGTTATCTTCCAGCATTCCCACACGCTAGTTTATACAACAGTAGATGTTCTCTCTGGCAGTCTGGTGCAAGAGATTAGGACAGGTGGGATAAGAATGTAGTTAGGGGCGCGTACGTCTAATTTTTGGAAGCCAAATAGAGAAAATACTGAATTGTGTTCATTGTTCACTAATGCCTTATAATGCAAAATAGTACGCGCCCCAAACAATAGCTACTTAGGACAAATGGATGATAGTGGACAAGGTGGTATAGAGGCAAGGTGCCCGCCTCTCATGCCAAGGGTTCCGGGTTCAAAACCCGGCCGGTGCAGGCATGTTGGAAGTTTGGGATTTTTTTTTCATATTTTCGTGTCCCTGAACCTATTGGGGGGATAGGATCGAGTACCTAGCCTTCTCGGATAAGGACGAAAAATTCGGAGAGCCAGTGCGCACGTTGCGCATGTTAAAGATACCTTGTCAGTTGGAAATCGAAAAGAGCAGGCCGAACAGGCCGCTGCGGGGGCAAAATCAAATAAAATTCATCCCTCCCTCCCCCCTCATCTCCCCCTCCCCCCCCCCCCAAAAAACCCACCGCCGACCGGCGCTGCACTGTGGCGACGACGTGCCTGCTCCAATTGTAACTGGGTGCAATGACACAAAGTCAAATTTCCGAAATGGGATTAAAGTAGTATATACAAATACAAATGACATCAAGCCACAGTCTGCGTGTATGTGTGCGCGCGCATGTGTGTGTGTGTTGGGGGCGGGGTCCTAGACTATTCTGAAGGTTTAAATTCTGCAAGACCCTTGAACTGTATTGGATTCCTGTTGTAGGAACTAGCAATCTACAGGGGGTGTAATACCAACTCTAGCCAGCGTCTCTACTTCAATCCAGAGTAGATTTGTACAGGATTCCCGTAAGGTTGGTAGGATGACCATAGGGGCGGATTCCCTACATCAAACTGACGTCGAACCAGCGATTCTACGTAGGCAGAACGTTATTCCTAGATGCAATTTTGACGTCAATCCTACTCATCGTATTTTCGTAGGGAAGCTGGTTGAGACTGGACAAAAAAAACGTCCTTGAAAAGACGGGGAGATAATCAAGTGATCCTTGATTAAACAGTACATTTATTTCCCTTCATATTCATATCATTATTTCAACTAGCGGACCTGGGCAAGATGAATCTTTCAAAATTTCCTTGTATACCAAGACCAGCTGGATAGTTATCTAGATCTATGTCACATTCACAACGGCACTTGGATGCGAAGCAAGTACCAATAGATCTTTTTGTTACACCACAATTATTCCTTGCAGAATACACACATATTATTATGATAAAGCTGACTCTGGGCCGGCAATGTCAAGAGACGCATAGAACGCAATTTCCGGTCCCACTTTTCGATTCATGTCGGAACACTTTCGACTGTTCAACTCAGATCAACGAAAGTATTAAAAATATAGCGAACTTCAAGAGCTTTTTAAATATGCCCACGTACACCTTTACATCTTTGTATGCTGAATATGCTATTTTGTAGAATTTTCGTTACTCACTCGCTACGGAAAGCCGAATATTCGGCTCGAGTGGACACCAATTTTCCAGCACAATTTTCCGGTAATATCTAAGCCAACTTCTCAAAATATTGAATCCCATCCTGGTTCATTGATTTTCCTTTACTTTATTGTCTAATGTATTATGTCTGGTGTTTATACTGAGTGAAGAAAAGACATCTTTGAACTACGTCTAAATTTCAAACTGGATGGTCTTGAGAGTTCTCGTCCTCATCTGCAAAAGTTATCGTAGGGAATGAGTTAAGGTTCAGCTGTTAAAAAGCCTTTCATGATTACATTGGAAGTCTTACTTCCTTTATAATACGATGATCATTATTTTGGTTACATAATACGTTAAACGGGCCAGCAAATCATGACACCCAGGTGGCAGCGGGTTACTCCCCCTTTATCCTCAGTCCGGCGCTAACAACTTGCCCAGGGTCGTTTTGTATTACAGATAAAGATTTTTTACCTTATCGCTCGCCAACATCTGTTTTACGTCAAAGCTGTCTTACTTTCATTACTCAGCGGTCACCCCCTCTTCACGACAAAGAAGTCTGGCAGGAAGCGTTTCATATTCAGGAAATTGCTTACTGAGGCCGGAACGTCACAGCCAGTAGTTGCTGCCAGCAAAATGGACATCTGAATAAACAGTGACTGTGCTTGCCGGGCTTAGTATGATAGGGCCCTCCCCAGGGCTGGATTAAGACTTTTAGAAGCCCTTAGCACTTAAAAGATTTTGATGCCGCCATATACTGTACATTGTGTAATTCAAAATGAAAATAAAAAAGCGAGTCTTATACACCAGCAAATGTTTTAATTTTTTAATTTATTGGGAGGGGGGGGGGGTGGGGCTTTGTGTGAACCTTGGTTCAGCTGCACCATTTTCAGTTTTGCATTTTGCACCATACGGTCCAGGTAAATCTGGCAATGAAAAATTTCTGTGGTCCCCCTCCCCACCCCTTCTCCCCTCGATGCCCTGAGCATGTGCTTAGCTTGCTAAATGGTTAATCCAGGCCAATTCCTCCCAGATTTACCAAGAAAATATAGAATAGGAAATTGTGGTGTGCACTTCTTATCTGCCAGTAGCTGACTGTGCCGTTCCGGGCTTAGGTGTGATATTCCCCCTCCCCCGTAAGTCAGTGTTTCATTCAGAGACGAGCAGGGAAGAGTTCCCCAGAGAGCCAGGAGAAACAGAAATCCTACGTACACGTTTTCTTCATGGTTTATTTCTGTTCTGTTTTGGGTGGACAGGAAAGATGGGTGACCATTGTGTCAGTGCCCAGCGTTCATGTGTGTTTACTTCATAAACCCGTTTTCACATAACATTCTGTTCACACACAAACAGTCACACATACAATCGTACACGCAAGCACAGGAACGCCCAGAATGGAGATAAAATATGATTTTTATTTCCCAACTGGCAAAGTTCAATTGAGCACGGATTTAAAATCAACAAGCGACAACTCACCCATGTCTGATCTGTCTTGTACCCAACAGTATCAGCCTGTATCCGTCTTGTACACACCATCCACCTTGTACACAACAGTATTGGCCTATACCTGTCTTGTACACATTATTATTGTTCTATATCTGTCTTGTTCACAACAGTATCCATCTTAATCTGGCATGCACACACACAGCAACAGCCTATATCTGTCTTGCACACAATAGCAACAGCCTACACAGATAACTTTCCCACCTGGGCAATATTCGTGACCACAGCGATATATGAAATGAACAACTTTTCTTCTGAAATGGCCAAGCAAACAGAAACCTCGATCATTGGCCATATAATGTAACCACGGCACACTTAAGTGGTTTCAAGTGCTTTCAAATTTGAGGCACCGGGCAGAGCCAATAGACCTCATGGCTGTCAGGTTTATAAAAGAATTATTAAAGATAGCGCGAAGCTTTTGTAGGATAATTGCCACTTTTCAACAGACAAGAACAATTATATTTAAGTAAGAGATCTCATCTCCGCCAAATCGCGAAACTAGGTCGCTGCGGTAACAAGAATTGAAAGAGATCATCTTCACCAAAAATACTGTGCATATCTGTTCACTGTAGTTTGTTCATGTTTTTGGGGCTGATTGAAACTATTTAGAGCCGCGTGTAAGCTCTCAAGCCCCGTGGAAATGCACACACGGATATTGTTTACCGCAGCGACCTACTTTCCGCTCCATGCTAACAATGGTTTCGCGGAGTCTCCCTTGTCTCGCGGTGCAAATCGACCAAAAGTAAAACAATACACAAATCCTCTGGTTAAATGTTTCTGATGCCGTGGAATAACATGCATCCAATGGAAAAGATTCTGGACTAATGAAAGTTAGCTATCTTTTCTTTCTAGACTGGCAGCTCACTGACGGATGAGTTCTTTTGTTTCTCGGGGGCCTCAGCATAGTGCTGTTGGCCCCCTGTTCTTGATTTTCTCTCTCTTTGGTCTTTCTTGTTAGCTGGTTGTTCTTTTTTTCTTTCTTTCTGTTGTTGTCTTCATTCTTCGTGGTATTTTATATTTATTAATTTTTGGGATGCGCCAAGGCAAGGGCAAGGACAAGACAGGAAAAAGGGGAAGATAGAGAAGCAGTTCTAGGACTCTGTCCCTTTCAGGAGTTTGATCCCTTTATAGCCAATATAACATGTCACTAATTGACTGTTTTCTTCTGGAGCCCCAATTAAAACAAGTAATAAGATATTAGGACCTAGCAGGGCTCTAGAGTTTTTGAATTTTGGTCTTTAGTTCTTGGTGCCGCCAGGGAGCCTGGCGGCACCAAGACTAGTCCCGCAGCAGAGCATAATTTCAGGGATCTTATTAAAAACTCTGCGTTGGGTGGTCCCGGGTGCAATAGGCATCCGAGGCCATTGTTTCTGCCTGTATGGCTGGGTCGGCAGAAAGAGTCTGTCGGCCCTGGCAGATAAAAGAATAACTGTTCTAAAATAAATTTATATCACAAAACAATGTGTTTGTATATTAATATATTTATTTATTTAAGATTTTTTAATTAAAATATTGTAGTTACGTGTATATTTATTTGTTTTATATTTATAGCTGGCGAGCCCTCTGTCAGTCCGTGCGCGGTTGAAACGGCGTCACCCAGCCTCCGGCCCCCACCGGTGGCCGACCTCAGCACGCTATTCCGCGATGGGATTTTGAGTGGTGCCATTGCTACCATGATCTGCCAGGTCAGGGGTGCCAGCTTTGTTACAGTCAACATATAGATTTATTTTGTTGACAAGGGCCCTTTTTTCTTTTTTAAAACTATTGTCTACAAGAGACAGGACACCGGCCAATGTAAATGGTTTTTTCGTTTCATTAAATAACCTTTTAAGTTTATTCCTTTCTATTACATTTTTCTTACAGTTAAAAAGAATGTGCTCTGTCGTCATGGGCACGTCGCAGAGATTACAATTAAAGTTGCCCCTAAGTCTGTAAGTTTCTATTCTTAGGGTATTTAGGCCTAGCTCGCTGGGAGTGCTAAAATCCATGACAAATGTTTCCCAGTTCTGATATATCTGCTTTATAATGTTTACTTTTTGATTTAGGTATCCTTCAAATTCAGTTTTCCAAATTTCATTTATATGTTTTTTAATTAGACTATAGATGTCACTTTTATCTAGTTTAATGTTTAGAATTTCTGTTTTTGTTGTGGCACTCTTAGCCAGGAGGTCGGCCCGTTCATTCCCGGTGACCCCCACGTGGCCCGGTATCCATAGCAGGACCACGTCTGTACCGCATCTGAAAATCCTATCTACAAGTGTGATAATGCTGTGTATCATGTTGTGTTTGCTGTTAGACTGGCTTTCTGTCTGTATTGTCTTTATGGCTGATAATGAGTCTGTAAGAATGGTCACCCGTCGGTCCCTGATCCGGCGGGCGTCCAATTCTATAAGTGTTTGTTGTATTGCGTGTAGCTCTGCGGTGAGTATACTCGTGTTGTCTGTGATTCTGATTGACCTATCTAAGTCTGTGTCTGTGCTGTAGATGCCCAATCCCACACGCCCGTCCTCTGTCTTCGACCCATCCGTGTAAATTTTCTCTGTGTGTTTGTAGTATCTTTCTATGTGTTCGTACACCCTGGCTTTCATAATGGTAGGTGTATCTAGTTTTTTACTGATTTCATCTGCCAGGGCGGTGTCTAAGGTGAGTCCCGCGAGCCCCCAGGTTGGTGGAAGTGGGAGGTGGCAGTCCAGCTGGAGATTACCGCCCCCGAGTTTGTGGGATAGATCAATCATGTTATGGATTAAACTTTTATTTCTTAATGTGTCTAGTCGCGGCTTTCGTTTAAGTTGGATTTCAGTTTCATAGTTTTCAATGATGGTGTTTATAGGGTTGCCTGGATTTAATTTTGTTCTGGCCCAGTATTTAAGGATGCTTTTAGTTCTTTCCAGATGTAAAGGGGGTATTTTAAGAGCCGCATTTAATTTTAATTGACTGGGTCCACTGTGTATTTGTGAAAGATTTTTAAGGGCTGAGTACTGTATAGAATCCAGGCTGTCTAAGCTAGTTTTGTTTCCTGTGTGATAGAGCTCCTCCCCGTATGAAAATCTAGCCCTAATATAGTTGTTATAGAGGAGAAGCCTAGTTTTGAAGGGGGCGGCGTATCTCCAGCCGGAAATCCTTCTCATTACATTTAAGGCCCCCAAACTCTTTCTGGCTCTGTCACCGATCTGCTCCCTATATGTTAAATTTCGATCCAAAATGACCCCCAAAAATTTTGCCGATGACGTGGAATGTACAGGGGTGCCTTGAATTTGGACTTTTCCATTCTTTTTTGAGTTATAAAAGACTAATTGTGTTTTCGAGGCGTTTGCTTTTAATCCCAAATATCCTAACTGTTCAATAATATTGTTTGCCTCGTTTTCTAAAACTTTTGGTAATGAGCTGCGTGTTACTTTGCCCAATTTGGCATCACTGAGTCAAGTGTTTGGGTCTTTATTTAAGGAGGTTCTCTGCCCTTGGCATTTACACTTACTTTTCTTGTTTTTATTTCCTTGTTGTGGTAGGGATTCGTTTTTTAAGAATTTTTCCCAGGCAGCGGCCTGTTCGGCGTGCTCTTTTCGATTTCCAACTGCCAAGGTATATTTAAAGTGCGCAACGTAGGCTACACACGGGCCCTCCCAATTTTTCGTCCTTATCAGAGAAGACTAGACGCTCCATCCTACCTATCATAGGATCAGGGACAGGAAAATAATGAGAAAAATCCCAAGATTCCAACATGCTTGCACGGACCGGGATTCGAACCCGGTACCTTCGGCATGAGAGGCGAGCGCTTACCTCTAGACCACCGTGTCCCCCTGAGTCAAGTCTGTTGCTACATCTTTTTTGTCTCAGTGTGCCAGGTCTCTCTTCCCGTCAGCTGTCCCTGGACAGTTTTGACCTGCCCGCACCAGTGAGACAAACTTGTTTTTAGTCCCTCCGGTGCGCGAAGTCCCGTTCAACACCATAGTTCACATATCTCACTAAAGGCGAGACAAAACAGTCTTGCCTCAATGGCCATCAGCCTGAATGTGCCTGCGAATGGCTCTCTACACAAACTGATAACTGTCCGTAAACTGTGCATCTCCTCATCCCAGGAGGAATTCTGAAATGTATTTATACCTAAATAAATCAAAGAAAACAGTTCACTCACAAATAAGGAAATCAATAGAAATAATGAATAAGCTTATTGCAAAATGTGAGAGAAAATCAACCGGCAGCAATCAGAAGTCGTTTAAACACATCAGTATCAACAATAGCAAAGGACCAGGCATATCAACAACCAGTACAGCTGTAATAACAAATAATATGAACGTAGAGAACAACGACAGTAACTGCAGCAGCAACAACTACTACAATAACAGAGAACAATAAGAATAGTGGGTGATATTAATGAATCTACCAGCCAACACATAGCCCCCCCCCCCCTCCTCTCTATTTCTTTCACAGACATTTTTTTTCTTCCCCCCCCTCTCTCTCTCTCTCTCTCTCTCTCTCTCTTACACACACACATACACACATATAACACAAAAAGAAGACACAGTTACAGCTGCAAAAGCCCACATTCAAGTCGCCAGCAACCAGGCTCTGCATTCTTGTGCTACTCACTCCCTCCCTCCACCAGATACACTCCCACACATCCACACCCTATACACACTCACGCACACCAACACAAACACTCACAAACACCAACTCCACGAGATAACTTCATTACGAGTACCAAAAAACCATCCACTAAACACAGGACGGCCCAGACACCTAATAGCTCAAACTACACTAGAGCCCAGAGAATCCCACGTCAAACATGGGCAATCATAAAAGATCATCTGGCTGACAAATACCACCCCAAGAAAAAAAATCGCTTAACTGAAGGCTCATTACGAAACTACGCCAATCTCCCTCAGCCAAATCATAGCTCAACACCTGCATACAACAGATCAAATCCTCTCTAGCTCAAATCTATTATGTTCTTCTCGTGCATATCTCTTTTTTCTGGGTGTATTTTCTTCTTCTTATTTTTCTTTAATCGCTTTTATTTTTCAGACTAGCCGATCCGAGCAAGATGAATCTGGCAAATTCTTTGTGTCAAACCCAGCTGTATTTATATCCAGATCTTGGTCACATTGGATCACTGTTGGATTCGATGTAGAGACTCATCCAACTTATTGCCACACCAACATTCCTTGCAGAAAACACAGTTATGGCAAAGTTGACTTTCAACCAGTAACATTTAAAGAGAAACGAAATTTCCGTACATAAGTTTCCGTTCTAATCAAACCAAAACGCGTCTCTTCTTTTGCACCTCAACAAATCGCAAAATACACAATATTGAAGACGGAATTTTGTCCAGAAATGGATATATCCGTGCAAATTTATCGTCAAAATTTGAGGCATTACAAAAAAGTTCATAATTCCCCCTCGAGCTCTATTATGGTATGATATATCTCAACTAGCACATAATCCACGATTCGCATAAGTCAAGAATTGTTGCCAACAGACGCGACAGGAAATCACATAAACAAACATATAAATGTAATTATACCAAAGTAAATTTCACAAAAAAGGAAAAGAAAACGCAAGAAAAAAACAACAACCACAGTCCAAGCAGCTGAGTCTTTAACTCCTGTCCAGCCAGTTCAGCTTTCCAGTGATCTCTTCATTCTGCATCTACTCCATTCACGGACGTACGTCTGATGATAATCTCCCTTACAAATTTTGCAACCTTTTACAGCAGCTTTGAAATCATGAGTCCATATGACTTGAAGTTTGTCGAGAAACAAAGATCTCAACTCTGATGTACGTCATGTAGATGAGCATTCTCTCTGGTACCAACTAGCATGAAATTTCAGATCTTCCACGTTGCTTGCGATAACAGAGGAATTCCACTTAGAGCACCTGCCTCTTGTTGTGACGAGTTCACCTGTTGTGCATTTAACCACTTTTCTGAAATCCACTCAACACTTTGAAAGAACAACAGTTACACTTCGTGCGTCGGAAACTGCTCACGTTTGACTGTGCCCATTGTGGGCATCACTTACGAGCATAACAAACAGAAGATCATTCTCTCACTCCAATATGCTCTCAAACAGCGGCGCCCACTTGCATTAAGAAAGTGCGTCTTTCCACGAAGTTTGGCATCATTAACACCTTCATTTAGGCAACACTGATGCAAGAGGGCAGTGGCGGATCTACCATGAAACTAATGAAGCTTAAGGCTTCAGGGCCCCGAAGAAATGTTTTTCAAAGAGTGAATTTTGTATGTTGCCCTATTGTTGCTGGTTGCGAGGGGATCCCACAACAGTTCAAGCTTCAGGGTCCCAAAAATGTAGGTCCGCCCCTGCAAAAGGATAAACCTGCATTTCAATATAAACACATCACACCTCGCTTTGAACACGTCATTATCATAGGTGACGATCAAAGATATAAAGTGGTATTTAGAGAGCTGTGGTCGAAAAATGAATGACTGAGAGAAAACAGGAAGCGGAACTGCCCAACTAGAAAGTAGAAGTTCTTGTCCGCCATATTTTCTTCTCTGCCAGATTTTTCAGGGATTGTCTAATCTGCAGTTTGGCTGCCACGGCAGGTCTCTGAAGCGTCCATGACAGTTTCTCCCGCTTCTTAGTGACTGCCCGCACTTGTTTGCACAGCGCGTAGAATGCGGCTTGTACAGACTCGGGATCCTCACTGGCTGAAACCTGCATGGAAAAAAAACAAGAACTTTGGAAACGGTTTTTTCATTGGCAAAGAAAAAAAATCAGAATGAAAAAAACAAAAATTCTAATTATCATTCAAGTTTTCAGATTCAGCAGTTCAACTGACGTGGTGATCTTGTTACAGACTGATACAGCTGGTCACTATAAAATACGTTGCCACTCAATCAAAGAGTCGTCTGATACCCACAAGTTTTTCAACTGGGAGAATCGTACAATGAGCATTTACAAGACCTTCCAATCTTGCAATGGAATAAAAGTCCAGCTCCCCGAGAAAAAGTGAATGTCTTTGCCCTTAGTCTACCGGGTAAACTCAATATTCTCGAAACAGCCCGAGTGGAGCTGGGCCACTCTTTTACTAATGGGCACATCCAAATCAAGGCCTCGTTCAATAAAATCAACTTTCATAATACCAAGTAAACTAGCTGTATACCTGCCGAGAAAATGATCAAATATTACTTTACATTTTAATCTATAACAGATGTTATGTTCTCGTATTTCCTACATTACAGTCTGCATGAGCTCCCAATTCGCGCTGACCGAGAGTGGTCGGCTTATGGAGATGATAAAATGAAATACAGGTTTATTTCACTGATTGAAGATGACATGATCGGAATCAAAGATAAACAACTTGTGCACATTTTTAACAAAGTTGATAATTGGAATATGTGAGAGAAAGGAACACTCTGTAATGAATATCACAGTTTCGCAGATACACGAAAAGCTGATGAAATTACAGTCGATGCAATAACATCAGGTTCAGTATTGTGAAGATGGAACTGAAACACAGAGAAATCCACACATCTGGAAGCCTTTAAGGTCAGGCTCATAATACCATCAAGAAACAATTTTATCGGCGTTATGATAACACTTGGAATGTGTAGCTAATGTTAGAAAATGCGAAATAAACATGTAAGTTGTTGTTGTTGATGATGTTTGAGCTTTGTATTCGTTTATTTGTCTTTCGGTGCTGAAACTTGACACTAAAAAAGTAGAATATCTGACATTTTAGTTTGACATGGCTCAGAAATCTGAACCAAGAAACATAATTCAAGTTCTGATTCCTTTAGACATTTCCAATCTCAACATAAATAACTTGTAAGTGACAGACAGGCAGCAAATTACCCGTGAAAGTATTTGCACCAGGAAAAGTGAATCAGTGCAACTCCTTCATTTTTCACACGCCATATCTGACAGACAATCACTTGAAATAACACAAAACATAATTAACTCTTCGTATTACGACAACAGTCGGCGCGACGGAAATAATTGCACATGAACGATAGGAAACAATCGCTGGCAGTACAAGTTTGTACCTGCATGGTGTTTACCCGTACTGCGTTTCTCTGTGGCTTGTATAGCTAAAGTAAGCAATGACAAGTCTTTGACACCCAGACATTTGCCACTGTACATTGTTGGAGACTAAAATAAGTTCATTTGAAAATCAGGACAATTCATTACATCAGTGCAGTGACTCAAGACTGTTTGGCCTCGGCCCTAGTGTGAGATTGGACAATGGAGTTTACTGAGACCTCGTGCACTCATAAAACAGAAACACTTCTGTCTCGCTAGTTGGTTCAGTGGAAATTCAAGCCTATGTCAAAGCCGACGCAAAACAGAATTGTCTCAGTGCGTTATGGCTGTTGCAGGCTGAACCAAATTTACGTAGCAAAATTGGAACGTTGCTCCATTAAACTTTGCGTGCAGCGGTGGATCAGCTACCTGTCCTAACTGAACATGATACCCAAAATTTTGGTGATTTTAAAGGAGTCTGTTTTAAAACAGCAAATCTTTTCACTGGTTCCCAAATCATGTACAGCTGTAAGTACAATGACTTGTTTAATTGGGAGCTGGCAGTGTCCGGGAAGTCCTGCACTTTTCTGTGGAGCCCTGCAAAAAATGCAAGATCTCAACTATGGGAAATTGCAAAGATCACGCTCCTCTCGCTTCAGACGCCTGTAGTAGAATGTAATTCACTAAAGGAGCAAGAGACATTAATACAAGATTTAAAAAAAAAAAAGGTTTAAAAAAGTTTTCTTTAAAAATGTAACGGAACATCCAAATGGATAGGTGTAAGTTTATCGAAAACTTGAGGTTTGTCATTTGAGCATGTGGCTTTCAGATGTGTCATAAAAACGAATGAACATCAATTTACGCCGCATGTGCAATTCACTGACCAGCCCAACTGTTTTCATGGTGAATTCGTGTGAATTCCGTCGACAGCTGTAAAAGCAACACTGAGCAGTTCCGCATAGGCAGAAAGCTGCTTGAAAAATCCCTAACGAAGTTAATTTTTGTATCCCAAGTAATCGGAAAGTTCCAGCAGGTGAAACGTAAAGCCCCGGATGAAGGAAAAGTAACAAATAACGATTTCGCAATACATATCAAGTTGTTGATTAGAGTTGAAAGGGTTGACACGAGTACGAATTTCATTTCTTCAAAGAGCAAACACGATTCAGTTCCAATAACACTGCAGTTTCTCTCATCTCTCGCCAGCTTGATGCTTGTTTGTTTCCTGCCGAGTTTTTGGCGTGGGTGTTAGACTAAAGTAAGTACTGGTAGATAAGGTCAAGATTGAGCCGGGATAGATCAAAGGAACACCTAGGGTTATCGATCGTTTTGACACAGACAGGGCATATTGTTCATCTCTCTTCCTGGGAAAGATAAACGGGTGTGGAAATTCGGTAAAGTAGCCCCCCCCCCCCCCCCCCCCCCATGGTGGGAAAATAGCATCCCCAAAATTGGCAGGGGCAATTTTTACTAGGTCTACATCTGAGGTTCTCAGCCGGTTTGGGGGGGGGGGGGGGGGTAAATTTGGGTGATTCTAGATTTGTACATCTTTTGAAAAAAATGTATGTATTTCAAAGAACAAAAATATGAAGTTGAGAAGCTTGTTCAGAAATAAGTGAAATAACATTGTTATGTGCCATTGTGATTGTTACTGTGATTAGAACTTAAAATAACAATGTTAAGAAGAGTATTTTAAGATGTCCCCTTTGCTGGTTGGTTCAGTACAGTAGAATTGTAAACAAATTCCTGAACAAAACATAGATGGGAGCAGGGCTCGTGTTAACGTCATTATGGGACACCGGGGCAAAGCAATAGGCTGTGCCCCCCCCCCCCCCGCACACACACACACCTTATGCAACTACTCAGAAGCCAGTGTAACTTTGCATGCATGGTACTCCCTACACCCTGGCCAACTGCCCCAATGTGCCCACCCCTTAAGACTGTTCTGGCTCTGGCTGGAGGCTACTTTTACTGATGCCAGGAGTAAACGGGCCGAAAAGGGCTGGGAATCTCTAATCTACAGGCAAAAAGGCCAGTCAAAGAAATGTGGCAAAGTGGCTGGCTGTATCTGTCGGCCTGTATTAGGTTACAATTATAATATCCACCAGAGCTGCTCTCGCCGATATCGTGATGCCATTAGCTGGCTAGCCCAGCGATCAGTGTCTGTCTACGCTAACGCAGGCCACTTTACCAATGACAGTTACCACAACTAGCCCACTGTCACGCATCGTTTTCCCTGGCACACTGTACTATATGTTTTCAGGTGGTACAATTTTCCTTATCATTGGACCAAATTTTTCATTAATTTAATGTACAAGTCTGAGATGTGTTGGAAAATTAGGAAATGAAAATTTTTAATTTTTCAATTTCGTGAAATAATAAGGACCGTAGGATCGTGGGAAACAGAATATTGGGTCCACATGGACCTCGGAGTAATAGGGACTTTCGTACCCTGAGAAATTGGGTATGGGATTCGACATGGCGATGCTGACAATGCTTGGTACATTAGATAGATGATTTAAGAAAGATCTCAGTAACATCTGACATGGCCCCCATGTGGATGATTCCTTAGGGATCGAGCCAAATGTAAGGCACTCTCAGGGCGGGAATAACATCAAAGACGGCAGTTTTGGCATCATATATCTCCTGGAAGAACACAAGTAAAATACAGTTTTTATCATTATTTTTACCATTACTTGGAAGCTTTGCTCTGGACTTATACAAGATGAATAGTCTTGTGTCAACAGCGATCGCTCGCTAGTTCAACTGGGCTATGGACTGTGTCCTTTAAACTACATGACTGGAACTATCACGGGTGCATCGTCTTCAGAATTCAAAGTCCATATTCAAAAGTCTTTCTGTCTCTCCCCGTTTTGTACCTTAGTTCAACATTTACTCTAAATTCTGATTCTGCAAACTTATTCTTCGTATCACTATCGACAACGATAAAAATGTTTCTACCATGTCACGCTGTTATAATTATATTACAAATGTCCAACTTCCGCGCACTCGGATCCCGAATACTGAACGCTAGAATCTGGCCAATAGTTACAGAATCAAAAATAATTACTTCTTCGTTTTTGTTGTTGTTTTTCCACCAAAGCCTATACATGTTGAAAAGAGTGACTGGTAGTGGTAGAGTTTTGCCCTGTTAGTGACCTACAGAACCTCCAGCTGTACCGACCTACCTCTGCAAACAGACATCCCTGGTCAAGCGTCCAGGCTTCACTGTCCACCACACTGACCGCCCTCAGGTGAACCAGGTCACTCTTGTTGGCCGCGACAAGGATG
This sequence comes from Onchidella celtica, assembly GCA_963931925.1. Taxonomy (NCBI): domain Eukaryota; kingdom Metazoa; phylum Mollusca; class Gastropoda; order Systellommatophora; family Onchidiidae; genus Onchidella; species Onchidella celtica. The sequence continues at coordinate 67,806,149 of OZ007570.1, read as the reverse complement.
GGCAATCGCTCGTCATCTCTGTACATAAAACATTATAAAAGATTTACATCGTAGTTACGCAAGAAACATTTTCTGGAATCAGCAACTGACTGAGAGACGTCACTACCTCCAATCATAAAGTAAAGCTGACAATATCATTATCTACGCCTTCATTTTCTTCATCCTCTTCCTCATCATAATTGTCATCATTGGTAACAGTAGCAGCACCATCTCACCCATCAAAACCAGCACCAAGATTAACATCGTCAATATCGTTATATCCATTACAATACTGACACTCTTCATAATGCTTTTCCCTTCGCCGTTATTAATAACATCAACTTACTATCATCATCGACCTCACTTCTACCACATTATCAGATTATCAGAGTCATAAGTATTACAGAAAACTAAACACATTCAATTTGATCTACATTCTTTACCATTAACTCCAAATAACACAGAGGGAAGTGTCAGTTGTAACAGGCAAAGAAACGACAGAAAAAGTGATAAAGCAAATAGAAGAAGACCAAAGAAATGGCATGTAAACAGAAACTGACATCGAAGCCTCTCGTAGACGTATATCCAGCAAATCGTCGGGTATTTGCTATGTAATTGTATGTGCATTTTAGACTTCTCGAGAAATGAGGACTGAAGTTTGGCCCACAAAAGGGCTAAAACGCATAAAATATTACGTCATAAACACATCTAGACAAGTTTTAAATCGATTGGAATGACACTTATATATAATGAAATTAGGAGTGAGAGGACCACTTTCATGATAAAACCTCAAAATCAGCAAAATTTCACATACAACAATATGGCAAATACCCCTCGAAATGCTCTACCACCTCAGCTGCTGGGCCACACATTACCTCTGCGGACCACATGTCTACAGTAAATAAATACCATGGACACCAGTCCTGACTTTAATGACGCCGTGTGGACACGGGTAAGGTATATTATTACGAAGTGCTTATTCACAGACGTCTGCGAATAAGATCCCCCATCTTAACCGCAGACGTCTGCGAATAAGATCCCAATCTTATTCGCAGATGGGGGGTTTCTTGATTTTGTGATGTCTACTATGGGAAAGTTCTCCTGTATTCTGCAGTCTGCGTTGGCGAAATGGCTAGCATCCGCGGTTATCAGTCAGAGACTATGGGTCCGGTCTTGGGTTCAAACCCACGGTGGAGCATATTTCTTTTTTCTTAACCTAGGATTGCTCATTTTTAGGAAAAAGCATTTTTTTTTTTAAAGGATTTTGCAAAATTGATGTCGTGGGGAAATTGATCAATGTTACTAGATCTAGTGTATTCCTGTTCATTTTATTTTTTCCTGTTCACTGAACGGGACAGAAATAAAAATGTAAAATCAAATTTTAAACATGTAAATGATTTCTTTTAGTCAGTGCAAATTGAACAGCTCATCTCTCTCCACGGTAAACTGGATCTATTTGTCATGTTTTATTTTATGACATTTTTTGTTTCCATGGAAGTTTGATTCATTTTTATTTGTTCTGTCTGACTTTCTCTGTGATTTCACACCCGACAAAATTGGCTAGACTAATAATAATAATTCATCTAAAACAAATTGTAAAAAAATATTTTTCAAAATCCTAGCCACAATTTTATACTCTGAAGCAAAGCAACGATGATCAGGGTGAGGGGGGGGGGGGGGGCGACGACGCAGTTAAAAAAGTCACAAAAAAACAACACCCAGATCTTGCGGAGCCTCGAATTCACGCCCCCCCCCCCCCCCCCAACTCGGCAGGCGAGTCTAGTTCTGATAGGTTTTGGAATAGAAAAAAAGGAATGTGGGGCAGAGGACGAACCCTTCTGGCTTTCGTGGTCGTATGCATAATCAATGCGTGAACTAAAGTAAATACGTTGACTGGTGTTAACACGAGAAATTGTATTCATTTCTTGCGTTAACACCAGTCAACGTATTTACTTTAGTTTACGCATTGATTATGCATACGGCCACTGATTTCCCTCTCGACACGCTGTTTGTTTACTCTGGTCCGTTTCTGAATGAGAAGTGACGCGCATCGTTTGTTTTGGTCATGTGATTGAGATAGACGCTCGGGTGGCCGCGTTGGCCTCTCACTCGTCGAGCGAAGGAATTGTTCGTTTCAGCTTTTCAATGTATGTATGTGAAGTTAATCTGATCTTTCTAGAATTTTATCACTCGCTAAAATTCAGAGGGCTTTGGTTCTCGCCTGCTTGTTATGGTACTTGGGCGATTTTTTATCCCATAGACAGCTCTCACCATCAAAAATGTTTTGGTAAAAGTTTCATCGATAACTCGACTGAACGCCATTTTACGCCGAGGAGGTTGTCAGGTGACGCATAAGGAGCTCTTCCTAAATAAAAATCACAAACAGAAAATCCATCTGCGAATAAGATTCTGATCTTATTCGCAGACGTCTGCGAATAAGCGTGGCGATATTATAATAACAATAAGCTTTCTACCTACAGCCATTTATGTGATGACCCGTAGCCCAGTTATCCTGACTATTTCCTCACCTGGCTTTCCTGAGAGACTCGACCAGACCCTGCACAACAGAGTAGCTGCTGACGTCAGTTAGAGAAAAGACCAGTAGGAAACCATCTGCCCACGTGATGGGGTCTTCTTTATACTCCTGACCTGACTCCTGAAAACACAGACAATTGTCATATTTTGGCGATTTTCAAGTTAGGTCTAGATTTACTCCAAGATTATTCTCTATCTTTCCCACATCCACCCCACCCCCTCACATACACAAAATAAAAACATGTTGTTGATTTTGCAAATAAGAATGATAATAAATGGTACAAAATGTCCAGTGACATGTCGAACGATAAACTTAACAGAACAATATTTTGTTCAAAGTCAAAGTGATACGTAAGCGCCGTCCACTAACAATATCTGAACACGACCTGAAGTGATCGTGAAAAACAACAAATTAAAAAAAGGTTACATATTACACTAGACAAACTGAGACAGCAATTTACTCTAAAGTACGTTGGCAAGAATTTGCAACAACATATGTGTAATTTGTAACCTGACCTAGATACTGCTTCTTTTTATTTTTTCAGAGTGATTTCCGATGGACAATTTCGGTTCTAGAGATATTCGGTTCCGCACACCGTGTCTTTTTCTTGCACTGATAAACAGGGTCGTTATCACCCACATAAGATACAACAATGATAGACATAATTGTCTCTTCTGTCACCAGTTACTCGTACCAGTAAATACCATAGCCTAGTCTATACTGTAAACATCAGATGATTGCCAAGTATAATGACACTTTTCTCCCATGCCAGTTCCTCGTAAACAGTAAGGACGTGCAAGTCTCAGGATAAAACTAGGGTACATTCTGGCTCTATGGCATGCCAGTATTGCCAACCTCTGGGTAAAACTAATGGTCGCTACCACACGCAATACTCATAGCATAAGGTTCATTATGGTCATCATTAGTAAGGGTACAAGAGGACAGAAGGTTGGGTTGTTCAGAGGGTAAAGAAAGGTAATGGGAAAAGGCTGACGTAAAAGGCAAGATGCACGCTCTGAACAGAGAAACAAGGAAGTGGAGAACAAAAATAGGGGGGTGGGGGGGGTGGGGGTGGGAAGATTGCCTGGAACTAAGGTCGATTATTCACAGTCTATATGTTTTCTCTTTCCCTCTCTCTCTTTTACTCTTTCCTTCGTTCTCTCTTTCTCCTCTTTTTTGTTTTTTTTTTGGGCTCAGATTCAAATGCAATGCATTCATTTCGTGCATGACTCAGTGATTGGAGATCACTTAATAGGTCTGGTATATTTTTTAAAATTTACGGAAATTTGAAAAAAAAACCAAAAAAAAACAGCAACAAAAAAACCTACTTTAAGAAGGTATCCATATAAAGCAAATAAACATGTAGAGAAGTCTAGTTCAAAGTGGCTGGTTAAATGAATAAATAGATAAGTATGAAGTACGTATGACCTGATAATAGTCCAGCAAATAAATACATGGCTGTCTATAAGGACTATTCTGAGGATCGGACCCAATTGCAGTCTTTTATCTCCCAGAATTGTCAGTTGCTGAATTCTGTGTTGTCGGCTGTTCTCGAACCATTTTGGTCTTTTCATTATCAGCTGACAGTTTTTACAATTCATTTTCAACAGCAAAAAACAAAAAAAAAAACTGAGTGGATCCTTCATTTACAAATTATTACGAGTACATGAAAAGCAGCTATAATTAAATAATAACGATATAATGTATAAACATCTCAACAAATACAAAGGCAAGTAAGATAAAAACAAAGAAGAAAGAAAACGAGATAAAAATAAGGATAAATAAATAAATAAATAGGTTATTATCAGCCAGATGCGACACGACAATCAATTATTGTACTAGATGGTAATAATATATTGCCAATAACAGAATAATAATAATAGCAATATACGGCCGTATACCAATTATACTTTACTTCATGCACTTTGGAATGTTCTAGTTTTTGCATTTTCATCTTTTCGTCATTGCCCTTTTTTTTTTTTTTTTTTTTTTTTAAAGTTTATTTGTTTTCATTTGACTCTTACTTCATTTACACATTCTCCACACTTTTCAATCGTCCTTGCATTCTCTGATTATTTATTCGGACATACCTTCAGATATTTTTCCCTTACCTGCATTTCTGTCTCAAATGCAAATTTAAGATTTATTGATTTGCCATATTTTATTTTACCGATACACATTTTAGCAACTAATAGTACAAAGTTAATATCATCAATAATATTTTGATTTACAGTATAGTCCAAGTCCCCACGTATTATTCCAAAAAGTGCAATTTTCTCATTTATTTCAATTCTTTTACCGGTTTTATTCAAAATATACTGGGCCACATAAGGCCAATAGTCTTTCAATTTACTGCAATAGAAAAAGAAATGTTCTATAAAATCAGGCGTCTTACAGTGCTCGCATTTATTACTTTCCTTTATTTTCATTTTATGTAAGAGAATATTGGTTGGGTAAATATTGTGTAGGATTTTAAAATGTAAGAGCCTCAATCTTGTTTCTTTGCAGGCTCTAAACCCGCTTTCAAAATAAGGATATATATCGACATTGTATTTTCGTTTCCAGAAACCCAAGCTACAGATCGTGGCGTTTTTGTTATTTATTAGTTTCTCTCTAATTTCTTTATTCGTTAGTTTAAAGATATCTTTTACATTTTCATCTGTCTCATCTTCTATATTATGCAGAGGAGGTCTGTCCTCCGTTCTGGTTTGTACAAAAATTTCCTTCCATTCTTTTTTAACAGCATTTGTAACTGCCCAATAATCAAAATGGATACCAGGGTAATGTCCGATTATCCCAGCAATGTCTTGCAGGGTTTTCCATTTATTTACACTAAACATTTGATACAGATATTTAATTCCCCCTCTGACCCATTTTTCTATCCACAGTGGCTTATTTCTATATCTAATATTATTGTTGTTGAATAGCGGTTGCCGGCCTAGCCTATTTGGAGCAGTATCGTTTTCATTTTCCTTATCCCTTTTTTCTAAATCTAGCCATGTTTTAATTACATTCTGCCAAAAAATCGAGTTTATTGTACCAACTTGTTTTACTTCTCTCGCTTTAATATCTGACGTGGTTAAGTAAGGCAAGCTTACCAGCTTTTTGCAAAAATGACTGGCTAATTTTACTCCTGTTTTTAGATGTGGCTTTTGTAAGCATATCTCTTTAAACCATTTTATGAGAAAGACATTTTGCTGATCCTTTATACTGATTACTCCTAAACCTCCCTCGTTTGGTTCTCTGCATAAAGTGTTCCGTTTGATTTTTTCAAAAGCTCTTTTATTTGAATACTTTTTTTGCCACAAAAACTTGAATATGATTCGATCTATTTCAGCCAGAGTTTCCTGGGGTAGGGATAGGGCCTGAATAACATAGTTTAGTTTTGATAGTAAAAAAGTTTTTGCTATTATACTCTTTCCATATATCGACAGATTTCTTTTGGACCATCTAGGAATCAGATTTTTAATGCTGTTTATTTTTTCCATCCAATTTTGTGAAATATTAGATGCCTCGACCGTAGCATTGAAGTATATCCCAAGTATTTTTATGTTACCTCCCTTTTCTACCCACGTTATTCCTTCCCCTCTTTCCTCCCTTTGTTTATTACTTCCCACCCACATTCCCACTGATTTATTTCTATTAAGCTTTAGCCCCGAGATGTCTGAAAACTGCTCAATAATTTTCAATGCGTTGGATAGATCTGTTTTATCTTTTATCAGTAGCGTCATGTAAATCTGCGTACTGCAAAAGTTTAAGCGTATCTGTTACCACTCCTTCACTCATAATTCCCTTTATCTCTTCATTATACCTAAGTTTTATCGCTAGTATTTCTACCACTAAGATAAAAAGTAGAGGACTAACACAACATCCCTGCCGAACACCTCGCTCTACCTTAAACCATTTAGATAGCCACCCACCATTCTTTACTGAGCTCTGCGTGTTTGTTAAAATCGTTTGTATGTTATGAATGAATTTTGGACCAAAATTAAATCTTTCAAGGGCTACCAATATTGTTTCCTTATCCACCGTATCGAAGGCTTTTTGGTAGTCCAATGATACAATCAAACCTGCCATGTCCTCTTTATTTACGTAATCTATGACGTCATCTATTATTCTAATATGTGACGTAATTGTTCTCTCTTTAACAAATCCACTTTGATTTTCATGTACGATACTTTTTATAACTTTTTGCAACCTCAAAGCCAAAACCTTTGTAAAGATTTTATAGTCAACATTTGTTAGTGTTATTGGTCGCCAATTGTTTAGATCTTCCCTATTGCTGTTGTTGCCTTTGTGTATCATAGTGATTATACCGCGTCTCTGACTAACTGACAATTCTCCCTGCTTTATCGATTCTATATAACTATCATATAACGGTTTTTTTAAGAGCCGCCAAAACACCTTATAAAAGCAAGCCGTAAGCCCATCGGATCCGGGAGCTGAGTCATTATTAAGTCCTTTCAATGCTTTTCCCATTTCCTCCACGCTAATGTTCTGATCACACATTTCCTTGTCTTCCTCAGCTAATCTGTCATACACTAAACCATCTAGGAAGGTGTCTAATTTATCGCCCACCGTCGTCACCGATGCTTCTTTAGTGTAGAGATTTTCATAATATTTTTGTGCTTCCCGAAGAATATTTAACGGTTCCCTTGTTATTTCACCATCCCCATTTTTAACTTGTTTTATTGTATTACATATTCCCCTGGCCTTTTCCAGATTTAAAAAGAATTTGGTGTTTTTTTCTCCCTCTTCGGTCCATTTCACTCTGGATCTTATTATTGCTCCTTTCGTTTTTGCTAATAGTTCAATTTCTAATTGTTTTTTCATATTTTCGTATTTCTCCTGCAGTTTTCTTTCACCCGGGAACTGAGCAATAAGCTTGGAGATGGCATTTACCTCTGCTTCCAGTTTATCTCTTCTGTGATTTTTTATAGGATTGCTCTTACTGTATTGCATACATTCTGTCTGAATTGCTGCTTTCAGCAGTTCCCATATTGTTCTGTGATCCAGATCGTTCTTTTCCTCATCTGCTATGAAACTGGATATAAATGCATTCATATGGTTTATAAAATCGACATTATTAATGTATGACGCGTTGAATTGCCACCTGGAGGGGCCTCTCGGGAAGTTATGTTCTAAAATTTCTACGATAACGGCACGATGGTCTGTGGACGGAAAATGTTTAATTTCCACATTTGTTATACATGATACTAATTCTTTATCGCAAAAAATGTAATCTAGTCTTCTAGCCACAAAGGGTTCTTTCCTACACCATGTGAATTCTTTTGTTTCTTTATTTAAACCTCTCCAACAATCATATAAATCCCACATTTCCACAAAATTTGAGAATAATTCCACTTCTTTCTTTCCGTGTGGTGCGCCCGAAATTATATCTAAATCGTTGTTTACAATCATATTAAAATCTCCACATACTATAACACTGCTCTGGCCTATCTCACTGACAATATTACTTAGGTCCTCTATAAAGCCCTCACGCTGCTGCGGCTGTGCTGGACCGTAACAATTTAATACCGTGTATAATTTATTATGCCTTTCAAATTCAATTCCGATACATCGTGTATCAAAAGGCAGAAATTTTAATTTATCAATAATAAATGTTCTATTCACTAGAATGATTTGGCCTTTACTCCTACTAGTACTTGGATAGAAGAAGAATTCACCCGTCCATTCTCTCATCCATTCAATAGCTTTCGCTTCAGTAACATACGTTTCTTGTAGACATATTATATCGTATTGATAAAATGTTTTAAATAAAAGTCTGCGTTTTAATTGCCTATGAAGGCCCCGACAATTAAGGGAGACAATCTTCATAGACAATGACTAGTAGATACAGATAAAGGGAGAGAGAGAGAGAGAGAGAGAGAGAAAGAGAGAAAGACGACAAAGTCCGCTAGGTCCGAGAGGCAAAGTCCGTGAACAGGCCAAGTCCGTTAATCAAGAGACACCACAAAGACGAGTAGACTACGTCTCGCCTGCCTGCTCAAACCAGTCAATGTTTTTGTTCAGTGTGTTTTCACTCGTGTGTTCTTCCCCCGCCCTAACATTTTTCCCCCCGCTCTCCCGCTCACTCGCTCCACCATTCTCTCTATCGCTGCGTATTTTCTCAGCCTTTTTTCTCCTATCACCTCCTCTCTCCAAGCTTGAGGTTCGCTGTCGTTTACTGTGGCCTTCTGCCGACCGCGGTCTTCTCGCTCCTCCCCGAAAGAGGTCGAGTGTACTCTGTTTTTTTGTGAGCATTGTTCTTGCTCGCTCAATAGCCTTGTCATGAGATGACATGCCTATCTTCTCATTCTCAGGCTCGACCTCTGTGTCATTTTGTTTTGTTTTGTTTTCGTCCTCTGAGTTGTCTTTCTGCGTTCTTTCCATCTCCCCCTCCCCTTGTGTCAAACCTGTTGCTTTTGTCTTCACTACCTCTCGCTCCTGCTCCCTATAGTACAAAAAAGCCAGGAATTGAGTGCCTACTTTAGCTGTCTTAGGAAGCGAAGATGCAGGCAGGTCTATATAGACAAACCTCCTGCCAGTCCTAAATCGCGTCAGTCCGCCTAGCTCATCTCTATAGTTCTCATCTTTCATCCCCGACCTTGCGGTTACCCCCAGCTTTTTAAGAGTACACTCGATTTCGCTATTTGAGACCGATATTGGCACATTGCCAATGATCAGTTTTGTGGTCGCCCTTTCTCCTCCACCCGCTACAATAAAAGGGTTCTTGTCAAGGACGGTAATAGATTGCCCCCTTAATTCGATCCCTTCAATTATGAGTGTTCTCCTTGCGTCTAAGGATAAAGGGTAGATTCTCCAGAGTCCAGAGATCTTCTGGGCTCGGTGAATCAAACCCTCCCCGCTGATTACCTCGCAAGCTTTACATATTTCTAGACCCCCTATAGGTTTACTGGAGTCCGGGGCGAAAGCCTTGTCCAGGATAAAACAAGCCGGAACAACTCGTGCGGACGCCATGTTTGAGCCTAGGAGCCGGGTTTCACACACGAACGGGTTTACTGAATGCAGAGGAAAGGAAGAAAAGCAAAAACTTACCTTACGACTCACAAAATCTTACCGCTTACTATTGTGATCCACACAAACAAGAATATTTCACCACCACGCTACACAACTGCTACCCAGCCACTTATGATAAGCGGAGAGAGAGTTAGACACGACCGACGTCGATCTGCCATTCACCGGAAGTCCACCCGTTCTCTCTTTCTCATTAATTTCCGACTTTCAATTTTTCTCACAGCTGGATCTAACAGACCAAAAATGTCTGATATGCTATTAAAGTTGAAAATGGATAATCGTACCATCAGTTCAACTAATCTCATTACACAAAATAAGGTAGTTAGTTGTCGCCAAATGACAGATTTGCCGTATGGGCTGAGAAATCAGACATGGATGAGGCCGGTTTAGCTGAAATTGTCAGCTTTAACTTGTTTCAAACGGTTATAATAAGGAACTCAGTAATTTCGATAATTTAATTAAATATTGATTATTTTGGAAACGTTGACCTCTTTTTCGTACATCTATATCGTAGTTAAGCTGGTTACTAGGACGCAGACAGTCATATTTAATCTCTGCACCAAATTGTCTCCTCATTTTTATGACGACTAATTTCTTAGTCTCTACTCCAGATTGCTTGCTGGTTACTATGGCGATGGTTGCAGTATTTAATCTCTAATCCAGATGGCTAACTGATAACCATGTCGAGGATTGCAGTTTTTATATTCCAGATTGCCAGCCTGTTACCATGGCGACTATAATAGTACTTAATGTCTGCCCTAACTTGTCAGTTGGTTACCAAGGAGATGTTGTTTTTATCTCTACTCTAAATCGCTTGCATGGCGGATGTTCAGCAGTTGAGCAAGCCGAGAAAAGAAAGACAATGTTTACATTTTTCCTCACA
>OZ007570.1:67685713-67788213 GCA_963931925.1 Onchidella celtica | reverse complement strand
AGGCTTGTCCAGCCACACACGACGCTACACCAGACTGAAACCAATAGACCCTTTTCACTTCCGCGTTACGGTTGTTTGCGGGGAGCCGCTTCATCGAAAAGCACCGTGTACGGCAAAAACCTCCACTTGCCTTAGTGATGGCATCTGAATATGTGCACAGTCTAAGCAAAGATGCATTTTTATGCCAGAACCAGCACATAACGGGTTTGTACAGTTGGGTGCCCAACAAGAGGATGGCATCGTTCGACTGTTGTCCACCGCTTCCGCCCTACAAGTGAGGCACGCGGCCATTTTGTTTGCAAATCACGTGATATGGAGGACGGTAAATGAAAAGGGTCTATAGACATCCAGAGCACAAGCCCATAGTCTTTCGAGTCTGGCGGGTGCCATCAACAACAAGAAGAACAAAGCGTGACAAAACGACTGGAGACTGTGAGCGGGCGGGGGGGGGGGGGGGCGCACCGATTGGTCATGTGCTCATCAACGTTTACATCTCTATAGTTACTGGTAGTGCAATGTTTATAGTTACTGTTTCTCCTTGCACACGTGGCACACGTGCACGCCAGCCTTGTGCACCTTACAGAGCAAGGGGAGATAACAAGGAACAACAAAGGGGGGTAATTACCGGAAATAATCACTTCGAGGTAAGCCTTGATGCGTACATGTAAATAATGGGTTACAGTGAGGTTTCTTGGGAGGCTACACGTGTGATAAACAACAAAAACCCAAAAAGTGAGATTTGAGATAGATTTGCAAAACCTCACGGTGGTGAATAAGATACACAGACACGATACTGGCAACTTAATTTACAGAATAAAACAAAATACGAAGACTTTACTTCAACCTTTTGTCCAAACTTCCAGTTCTGCAAACATATTCCTCCTCTCTTTTTTTTTCCCTCCACCAGTTCATACCTTTTTTTCCCCTCCCCTTTTGGATGGCGCCGCAATGTTGGTTAGTACGTTGCTGTAATATAAGTGCTGTTAAAATAACTGACTTTGCCTTTCTTTCCCACGGTTATCTTTTGGTTATTGTTCATGCATTAAGTTTTCATTACTTGTTTTGTTGACTGCTTGATGGGAGAGATTGGGTAGACCGAGACTGGGTAGACAGGGACTGGGTAGACAGAGACTGGGTAGACAGGGACTGGGTAGACAGAGACTGGGTAGACAGAGACTGGGTAGACAGAGAGACTGGGTAGACAGAGAGACTGGGTAGACAGAGAGACTGGGTAGACAGAGACTGGGTAGACAGAGACTGGGTAGACGGGGACTGGGTAGACAGAGACTGGGTAGACAGAGAGACTGGGTAGACAGAGACTGGGTAGACAGAGACTGGGTAGACAGGGACTGGGTAGACAGAGACTGGGTAGACAGAGACTGGGTAGACAGGGACTGGGTAGACAGAGACTGGGTAGACAGAGAATGGGTAGACAGGGACTGGGTAGACAGAGACTGGGTAGACAGAGAGACTGGGTAGACAGAGACTGGGTAGACAGAGACTGGGTAGACAGGGACTGGGTAGACAGAGACTGGGTAGACAGAGACTGGGTAGACAGGGACTGGGTAGACAGAGACTGGGTAGACAGGGACTGGATAGACAAGGACTGGGTAGACAGAGACTGGGTAGACAGAGACTGGGTAGACAGGGACTGGGTAGACAGATTCTGGGAGAAGGGGGGGGGGGAGTATTGATGTTAAAGCTACACGTCACCACCTGTTCATTTATCCATCATGTTAATTATTATATAGTTCGTGACTTTATTGCCAAACAGTAACTAATTAACGAGAATGAATGAGTAAGTGAGGCCCCTTGTCTATGGCGTCTAAGTGCAGAACACATGTTGTTTTGGTTCTCTTGAAATAAACCTATCATATGGGTGACTTACATCGTTAGTCCACTTGATATTCGTCTGTACAGTGTCGTAATTAACATGGTGTCTCATTTCTTCAGTCTTTCTTCCTCAGTTTTCTATCTTCCATTTCTAGCCTGTCATTTCTCCCCCTTCCCTCCCTCCCTACCCAACCCCGCTCAAACCTTAGCAAATGACGTCATCCACACAGCTTGAGGCTCACACCAGAGCCATGTCTGACATTTAAGTGGCAAGATTCTGTGTGTACATCTCAGGTCGTAGGTGAGTCAATATGTTCCTTCCCTCTTCCTCTCCAGAGAAAATAATTATGAGGCGAACCAAGGTTGTAGTGCCTAGATAGTGCTCAGAAAAGCAAAGCGAGAGTGAAAGAAGGAGGAAAGAGTAATGATACAAGCTGGGATTAGAACCCGCGACCTCTGCTACGGCACCCGTCGCCTTGCCAAGAAAACAGATCGCTCAACCGTTCGGACACTCCTCTCACAAAAAGAGTCGATCGTAGCCGAACTATCTCGCGGTGTCTTACAGACTTGAGTACAAAAACCGCACTGCGCAGGCTCTATCATGAAATCGCACCAACACTGGTGTATACCCAGATGGAAACACTTTCTTTCTCACCAAATATTCTATGAAGTCCATGAAGGAACATTGTTTTTTGCCACGGTTCCATCGTTCTATCATGAAACATCGCTCCTGCAATCGCACAAAACTACGGGTGATAACTTTTTCGCCAAATATTCTCTGAACTTTAATGAGTTTAATTTCCTTTTTGTTTTTTTCTGAAAGGGGAATAGGAAATTCCAAATGTTCATCTGTGTGGCTGAAAGTGTATTTAAGATAATGTAGACATTTCAAATAGAACCTTTTTTTTTCTATCTGCCCTATAAACTAACGCTGTAGCGTAGCGATCAGAGACAAGTCTGGGCCGCGTCGGGTTTGACTCAGTCTGGAACTTTCTCTGGATCATTTAGCGAGACAGACAGACAGACGTGTTTTCAGTCTCGCCCCGTGTGTTCGATCCTTCTTCATTCTGTAGTCCACAAAACCAAGGCAAAAGACACTTGACGCAGCGCACTGTGGGCCTGCTTCTCACATACTCCGCTCCGTGATAGCACCAAATCAAATGATTGTGATGCTTCGTGCTGGTTCGGCCCGGAAGGTACATTTTAGGTAAACTGAGTTATTGATATCAAGTGAAAGAGAACTCTTTTCCCTTGAATTTGATGCTAGATTCATTTAATTCTGAACATTTTCAGACTGTGTTATAAGCATTTGAAGTTGATGACTTGCACTTTCTTTAAGACGTCAAGTTTTGAGAAAAGTTCGTTTGGGCAATTACTCAATATCTAGGCCTTTACCTTCGGGACCGAACCGTCGCGTTGGGTCACAAATGCGTTCCTTATTTTTAAAGATAAAACCGCCCACGAAACTGCTCCAAGTGGAGCAAAAGTCTCTACTGTGCAAAGTACGACGTGCGATAGAAGGAAATTCACATTGGTTTTGTTAGCAACTTATAATCTTACACTTTTTTTTTTTTAACTTAACCCGTGGACAACAGAATGAGTTGTCTTTTGTTTTCTTTCAGATTTACGACAGTTTGAGAGACTGCCTGGGGCATGTGTTATCGTGGGGAGTGTGTAGAGATGATGTAGATCTACGACTTTAAACAGCAAAACAATTTAGATTTTCCCGTGACAAGAACAATTGATGAACCACAATTAATCAACCATTGGCCCAGTGATGGAATCCAACAAAATCCAAAGGATATAAATATATATATAACAGTTACAAGAGAGGGGGAAAATGTTTCATTTAAAATGTAGCCTTTGTCTTAAATACATTTTTACTTATATTTTGAAATGTTCCACTCCCCTTTAATCATGCCTTCAAGGAGTTCATGTACTCCTTTTGTGCCAACTGATACACTTGCCAGGTTTCATGATAGAACCAGCAGTTTTTGTTATTTTTCTTCTTTGCTGTTTTTGTAACCTTGTGTCCAAACAGTCGGGGTCAGTCAAGCATCAGTCCTGACGTCAGTGTTTACCTCATCCACCCGTTTTTGTATGTATCTGGGTAATTACCTACACGTGGGTGGCGGTATGTGTATGTTTGCCCTTGAGTGGCGTTATTAAACAGGTGGTTGTTACATACTGCATATTATAGTGTAGGGATGTTTGTATGCAGGTGCCCATGGTAAGCTCAATCAGCAGAATCACGGCAGTGTGTTATATCACCGGTTTGTGTGAGCGACTTTGCTAAATAAGCCTAGGGGGCGGGGGTGGGGTGAGGGGTGAATAGATGAGGTAATTAACAATACAAATCGGGTATACCGGTACGCGGCTCACTTGTGAACTAGCGACCTTACGAGACAGATACATGTTATTTGGAATGAAATGTCATTATGATATTAGTGTACATATCGTGTCAATGGAGAGTGTCCAATAAATGGTCATTTTACATACAAGTGTCATATATATTGGGGGGAGGGGTGGGAGTGGAGGGTGGAAGGTTTCAACTGCTCACCAATATCTGCACACACACACCAACGCACACGCACACACGCACACACACAAAGGAGTCAAGAAAGTTGCATTTTACCTGTATCTAGATTCTCAGGCCGCGTTCCGAACGATAACAGTTTTTGGGTACCGGTAACACTCGCAATGGACATTCGTTGACGTCTCAACCCTATAAAGCCTGACGTGTCGAGTAAGAAACTTTCTATAGGCAGAGAAATAATGTCTGATTTTTATACAAAAAATATCATCTTGGGGGGTCACGCATTTTCTTTCTTATTTCAGCCTAACTTTTGAAGCCCAAAGGGGCCATTTGTACAGTACGCACACTCTGTTTTTTATGATGAATTTTGACTAAACCCCACACCATGCAAGCCTCTCATACGCTTGGCTTCAACCCCCTGTCCCATCCTGGTATGAGTGTACATCTATTGAAATGGTGAGTGTACATGATAAAGCCCCATCTAAAACGAGCCGGATTTACACCTGGTAGGAGGAGGGGGGCCTGGAGCACTTCAAATTGCGTGGGCCCCTCATATACAGACATTAAAGTACACACCAAATCACTAAATCTACACACCAAAGTCCGTCTATTGCAGGCAATTGGAACCACATAGTTCCACACACACATAGGAAAGTTAAATGAGTTATATACCTGAAGTAAAGACCTGCATACATGTATACGTGCCAGCGAAACTCCAAGTAGATTTTTAGGTAAGACAAAATAATTACAAAGAACATAGATACGCCGCTGTGTAATCTTTAGTCTGCGCTGATAACAATGGTGGACTCAACAATTTACACAACAAAATTAAACTCATTATTGGATGTTTTGGTGGGCTTGGGGGGGGGGGGGTTGCCCCTTTTGCTCCCTACACATCTGGCCCTGCTTTTAAGGGTATACATGACGAAATTTCGTTAAAGCAATACTAACTACAAAATGTGGTTTAAAGATTTTATAACATTTATCTCTTTTCCACCGTGGTATCGGGAGGGTTAAGTAAACTCACATGCTCATAACCGAGAGGGTTAAGGACGTGCTCGTACGTTACATGTCTTAACAGATATTTACTCTTTTTCCCCCATGTCTGCACGATCGTCTGTGGTCGTTTGTTTATCATCATAAACTGCACCAAGTGTGCAAAAAGTGCACTAAATTGCTCACAGCGTTCCTCGCGTACGTGCTCAATCGTAGGCATTACTGGCGTATTTTCCTTCGCATTTTTTGTTTTTATTCTGGTCTCCATTTACCAAACGTTTCTTCTTGTGTATGGAACATTCAACACTCCCTGTGATATGCAACTGAGAATTCAACAGAAGAACTCTTCACAAGTTTTGTACATCAGCACTACTATTATGTTCATAAAACTCAAAGACTTCACAGATGTTTTACATTTCGCGAGCAGTTTATTGTAAGCAGAGATTATTACATAGAGAGGGTTCACTATTGGTCGATTTGCATGGCGAGACACGGGAGGCTCTGCGAAACCACTGTTAGCATGGAGCGGAAAGTAGGTCGCTGCGGTAAACAATACCCGTTTTTGTATTTCCACATGGTGTGAGAGCTTACAAACGGTTGTAAATAGTTCCAATCAGCCCAAAAATATTAACAAACCACAGTAAACAGATGTGCACGCTATCTTTGGTGAAGAAAGTCTCTTTCAATTCTTCAATTTCTTGTTTACCGCAGCGACCTAGTTTCGCGATTTGCAAAATACTCTCGACCCCAATGATATGTGACCGATTTACGATTGAATGTTGTTACGAGTACGTACGTTTTGTGCTCTAGGGGTACGTATTTCATGTCGCCACAGCTAGAGAACGCCTCATGAAATACTCCTGACAACAGCCTTAATTAATAATTCTTTCAGATTTTCTTTTTGTTTTCCTCCTTTTTTTTTTTTTTGGTTGAAAGGGTAAGGGAATCGGTGAGATTTAGGATTGAGGATAAGGACGGGCTTAGGGATAGGTACGTATACGTGTGCGCAAAACGCCTAGGGTGCGTACGTACGTGTAAGCACGGCCCCTATGATTAGTTTGTGGCCAATTTAGGAGTAGATAGCTATGACAATTCCCAACGACGTGGTTCTTATGGCCAAAAGGCTAAACCTAACTCTATCAGTTTCGAAAACAATTACTGTGAAAAGAAAATTCAACGTGACAAACGGCTAAAATAAATAAATAAATAAATAAATACATAAATAAATATATAAATACATGCGTAAAGAAATCAACTAAGAAATATTAAAATACATAAATAAGTATTAAATAAATAAATAAATAAATAAATTTATAAATAAATAATAATCAACGTCAACCAGAGATTTACTTCACTTTTCTGGGTTACAGATTTACCACATTTTCCTTTCCAAATCATTCTATTTATGAAATATTCATTACAAGTTTTGAAAACGTGCTGGAATTCTTGAAGTATGCCAGCACTTACTAGTTCAACTTTTACATCTTATGTCAGTCCTTCCCCCGTTTTCCCAACAGGTTTGACACCCTGTAATACCCTGCAGGCGAGAAGACTTACCCATCTCAGAATCGTAGTCACCGATAAATCTGCCAGTCAGAAAGCGGACAATCATCGCTGTGGAATAATATGAAATGATCAGGTTATCACCAGTTTCAGTGGAGAAGACAAGACAAATACAGAGACACACCGACGAGACAAAGTGTTGGACGTCAGACAATACCAACTGTTTTCTTCATCATCAATGTTACCATGATGGACTTCATTCTTACTGCTGTCACCATAGCAACCAACAACCTCACCATCATCATTGTCACCACAACCATCACTCTGTTATCATCATAGCCGGCAAAACATCATCACTATCATCACCAAGTCATCTTCATAATCATCATCATCACCACCATCCTCATCACCATCATCATCTTCACCAGCATTCCTATCACCAGCATCAATGTCAACACCATCACCACCAGTCCTATCATCATAATCACCATCATCAACATCATCATTTTTACCGTCATCATATAGTCATCACTACCACCATCATCATCATCATCATCATCACCATCATCATCACCATCATCATCACCATCATCATCATCATCATCACCATCATCATCATCATCATCATCATCACCATCATCATCATCATCATCATCATCACCATCACCATCACCATCATCATCATCACCATCACCATCATCATCATCATCACCATCACCATCATCATCATCATCATCATCATCATCATCACCATCACCATCACCATCACCACCATCATCATCATCATCATCATCATCATCTTCATCATCATCATCATCATCATCATCATCATCATCACCATCACCATCATCATCATCTTCATCATCACCATCACCATCACCATCATCATCATCATCATCATCTTCATCATCACCATCACCATCACCATCATCATCATCATCATCATCATCATCATCATCATCACCATCACCATCACCATCATCATCATCACCATCATCATCATCATCACCATCATCATCATCATCATCATCATCACCATCATCATCATCATCATCATCATCATCACACTCCACCACCACCATCAACGACACCAAAAGAACAATTCCCGCACCACCAACAGCATCCCCAGCCACAGACCAGAATTATTCACCACAGTTATCAATGACAAGACGACAGCATCTTCAGCTCCCTTCATTCAACAACATCAACCCAACCAGTTATGTTAATACTAACACTATTTATCACCATGACTGCCAACAGGTCCAAACTACCAGATGCAGTCAAGAATTGCAGTACCCTCCTCTTCTCTACAGCAACCAATTCAATCGATATGAGTTCCTTTTTTCATTACAAGTCTTTGTCTCTCTACTGACATCTGAGTGAAGTGTTATATTGTCTTATCTATCTATCTATCTATCTATCTATCTATCTATCTATCTATCTATCTATCTATCTATCTATCTATCTATCTATCTATCTATCTATCTATCTATCTATCTATCTATCTATCTATCTATCTGCCTGCTTGTCTGTCTGTCTGTATGAGTACGAGAGAACTCTGCACCACCTTACAACTGCACTCTCTATGACGCAACTGACGAGCTCGTTAAGGCACCCCACCCCCCCCCCCCAGCTGACCACATCTGTCCGCGCGGGTATCTGTGTAACAGATGTACTCACAGACCACCGATGACCACTGATAGCGCATGCAAGTGCCAGTCAACTAGCAGAGGGTGTGGAAGTGGAGGATGAAGTATTACGATATGGAGGTGGGACAGGAGATTGTTTCTACTGTTGGAAGATAGTGAATGTGGGAGAGCTTTTGTGTGTGTGTGCTGTATGTTTGTGTGTGTGTGTGTGTGTATGCGGGCACATTCACTCCGGCGTTTGGAGTCCAAAATACTTGTATCAGTTGTGTGTTTGTGAATTAATGTCATCTTGTGTGTGTACCTTGCTGTGTCATATGAATGTCAATAATGTTAATGTATAGTTGGAGATAATTTGGTTTGAGAAGGCCTAATTGTCTACAGAACACTGAATGTCACAAATCCCAGACTGGGAGATGTAATAGTTTATGACAGGACGACAATCACGAACAAACAAGTTTAACACTTAACAAAACAACCCATCAGACTCACACATTTATTAAACATAATTATACATATAATAGCGCAATTACATACAGTATATTATTGAAATGAACTGCCGTACAACGGCCTCACTCTCACACACACTCTCCCTCGGATCCACAATCCGGTAGTTACTCCAAAAGGCACTTCGGCCTCAGCCTCTCCCCTCAGGGTCTTAATAGTACATTAATGATTCACTGGCACCTCAGTCTCTCAATATCCCCTCCCTATTGTCATACACCTTAGCACTCCCCTAGCACCTCAGCAGGGCGATAACACATTATTATTTCCATAGCCATCAACATGGCAACAACATAGTATCAGTTCACTAGCCTATCAACATGGCAACACTATAGCATCTCATTCACTCTCATATCTACGTCCCTGTCCGTGGCCTGACTGCCACGACTTTATGTGCCTCTACTGTCCTGCACTGACAGCCTCACTTCTGGCCTATGTGCGGCCTCCGGCCCTATGCTGGCCTATCACTTGTGCTCATCGAGGTGGCTCTTCGGCCCGTCCCCGACACCTACAAGAATAACATTACATTGGTATAATACCCTACCATTTCTATTCACTCCACCTCTCCTTACAATCCATGAAGCGTACACACACTAGTTCACCTTTCACTCACCACACATCTTACGGTAACACACTTCCATCGGAGTACACACTACTCACTCGCGCTACAAATCCATGAACTCACTTTCATCTATCGCTCATGGCGCACATTGCTATATCCAATATCAAGGACTTCCACATTCCTCACATATACTTATTTACATCATGGTAATAGACGAATATAATATAATACATCAATCATAATAATCAATCAACGTTCTACATACCAGTCATTACTGGAACAACACTCATCCGTCTCCCGACTGCTTTCACTTATGTCCGCCCGCTGGGCTCTTATTCACAGGTCCGCTCCGTCGGACCTTCTAACTTGCAGTGATAGTTATACAGCGCTTTCGCCTCATTCAGACCCCCCCCCCCCACTACTCACAACAGCACGCTTAACTTGCTGTCTACTGTGAGTCCTTCTTACTCTACACCCGCTCTGTAGCAATCCCCTTAATTGCACTCACTCCACTCGTGACACTGAACATCATCTAACTTGTTTCAGAAATGAAGCATTGAGCACTAAGGGTTAAGAAGGGTTGCAGTAAATAGTGAGTGTCTGTACATCTTTGTCCGCATGAAAATACGAGAGTATGAACGTTGAATTAATTTGTGTGAATACGTGTTCCTGCCACTGAAATTATTATTTGTTTCATTTGGTTCCCCAAAATTGTGATGTTGACCACATGCCTTCTCCGCTTCCCAGTGCACGGCGAGAGGGCATGCGCACTTGCAGGGATTTGACCTTTGGCACGGCGGCTGAGAATACCCATTCGCAAAGACTAGCTGTAATCCAAAAAGAAGAATTCCAACTCTTAATCTGGGTTTTTGTGTGTACGGAAACGGCAAACGGCGAATACCATCAAGCAGTAAAAAGAATGAGCGTTTCCATGAGAGTGGCAACGGCATTTCTTCACACATGAGAACATCTTTCCTTTTCACCGCTTGAAAGGTGTTTGCCTTGTCCGTTTCCGTTGCCGTACACATGAGAACCCAGCTTTAGGAGAACAAAACATTATGTGTAGCCACCCGACAAAACGAGGCACTTCGTGCATTTTGGTGATATGGAGATTTTGGTATCACCAGATGAGTTATTCAATGTTCTTTCATTTAGTAAAAAAAACATTGCTGTAATTTAATTATCAGAGAAGATAATTATGGTCTATCGAAGACAGGAAGAGGTAGTACCATAGTTTTGAGAAAAACGCTTTTAAAGTTTCAGCTTTTAGTCAAAATTACTGATGATTACTTGATTCAAAGTCAGTTTTGAGGCATTTGCCCTTCTCAAACAGGATTATCATTTGGTAAAGGAATAGTAAAGAGGTTAAACTTTTCAAAAATACTGGAAAAGCACAATGGATAAAATTGACCCTATGATGCCTTATAACGATTTTCGCGAATCGGGTAGTGCCGAAATATACTTCATTTTCTCGAGCGGCTACATGGCCTTGGTATATCCAATGAAATTTGTGTAGGAGCACAAGTCCTCTGACGACAGCTAAACCAAGCCACGTGAAAGTAGTGTACAAATGTACATTTTTGTGAATACATGTTAACGCTGATGAAATAATTACAAACCGTGCATCTTAATTATAATAATTATGTTTTTGTATTGGGAGATGTGCAATCATATTCAGGTGAAGCTGTTCGCTTTGCACACCGATGTGTGGATTTACATTAGTGTGCATGACTCGACGATGTTTGCGTTACCATGACAACTTGCCGCGTTAATCTAACATCTCGTGACGGTCACAAATGCCACAAGGCAGGGAAATAAACGCATCAAAATGGAAGATAGATGTATGCAAGTGTCAGCCTGGCGTCTCCACTCACAGACAGACAAAGAGATAAGCACGGTGCTCGTGCGTGTTACTCGGGCAATGGTGTCACGAGCGAGTGAGCGAGGATCAGTAGTTACGAGAAGAGGGTTAACCCACGGGCCACGGGATAAGGGAAAGCGTGCATGTGTGAGTGGTGGGGGTCTGAATGAGGCGAGAGCGCTGTATTACTATCACTGCACACTAAGTCGTCTAAGAAAGCGGACGCAAGAGAAAGCCCCAGAGGGCGAACATAAGGAGAGCAGTCGGAAGACTTGGGAGTAGTGTTTTTCCAGTGATGACTGGTAGGTGAAACGATGATTGATAATAGTTATAATTGATGTATTATATTTGTCTATGACCATGATGTAAATAAGTATATGTGAGGAATGTGGAAGTCCTTGATACTGTATATAGCAATGTGCGCCATGAGCGATAGATGAAAGTTGAGTTCATGGATTTGTAGCGAGAGTGAGTATTGTGTACTACAGTGGAGGTGTGTTACCGTAAGATGTTTGGTGAGTGAAAGGTGGACTATTGTGTGTACGCTTCATGAGTCGTAAGGAGGGGTGAAGTGAATAGAAGCGGTATGGTATTATACCAATGTAATGTTATTCTTGTAGGTGCCGGGGACGGGCCGAAGCGCCGCCTACGGTGAGCACAGGGGATAGGCCAGCATAGGGCCGAAGGCCACACATAGGCCAGGAGTGACGCTGTCGTGTAGGACAGTCGCAGCACATGAGTCGTGGCAGTCTGGCCACCGACAGGGACGTATATATGTGATCGTGAATGTGCTATTGAAATGCTAATGTGCTATTGCCATGTTGATGTGCTATTGAAATGCTAATGTGCTATTGCCATGTTGATGTGCTATTGAAATGCTAATGTGCTATTGCCATGTTGATGTGCTATTGGAATGCTAATGTGTTATGGCAATAGGAAGGGGCTATTGGGAGACTGCGGTGCCAGTGAAATATTAATGTGCTATTAAGACATGGAGAGGAGAAGCTGAGACCGAAGTGTCTTTAGAAAGTAACTACCGGGTTGTGGACCCGAGGAAGAGTGCATGTGGGAATAAGGCCGTTGGACGGCAGTAACGTGAATAATATAATGTATGTAGTTGCGCTATTATCTTTATGTTTATGTATAATAAATGTGTGAGTCTGATGGGTTGTTCTGTTAAGTGTTATACTTGTTCGTTCGTGATTGTTGTCTTGTTATAATTATTACATCTCCCAGTCTGGGATTTGTGACAAATGGAAATAGATGTAATTTCACCCAGCTGTACATAACACTGGGTGAATAGTGGGTTAGCTTTGGAAATTTGTCTGGGAAATAAATGAAACTGCTGATGTCGCATTTGATGCAAAGACAAACAACAACAACAATAACAACAACAACAGTGCCACGAGCAGGTGAGCTGGGATCAGTAGTTACGGGGGAAGGGGGTAGAGTAAAGTTAACCCACGGCCCACGGGTAATGAAAAGCGTGCATGTTGTGAGTGGGGGGGTCTGCATGAGGCGAGAGCGCTGTACTACTATCACTGCAAGTTAGAAGCTCCCAGGGGACGGACGTGAGTGAGAACAGTCGGGAGATTGTGACAGTGTTTTCCAGTGATGACTGGTAGGTGGAACGATGATTGATAATTATGATTGATGTATTATATTCGTCTACGACCATGATGTAAATAAGTATATGTGAGGAATGTGGAAGTCCTTGATACTGTATATAGCAATGTGCGCCATGAGCGATAGATGGAAGTTAGCTTCATGGATTTGTAGCGAGAGTGAGTAGGGTGTAATACGGTGGAGGTGTTACCGTAAGATGTTTGGTGAGTGAAATGTGAACTATTGTGTGTACGCTTCATGAGTTGTAATGAGGGGTGAAGTGATTAGAAATGGTATGGTATTATACCAATGTAATGTTATTTTTGTAGGTGCCGGGGTCGGGCCGAAGAGCCGCCTACGGTGAGCACAGGGGATAGGCCAGCATAGGGCCGAAGGCCACACATAGGCCAGGAGTGAAGCTGTCGGTGCAGGACAGTAGAGGCACATGAGTCGTCGCAGTCTGGCCACAGACAGGGATGTATATATGATCCTGAATGTGCTATTAAGATGTACTACTGTGACATGGATGTATTACTGTGCGAATGAGATATTCATGTGAATTGAAGTATTAACGTGCTATGGCCACGTGAGGTGTATAGGAGGCTAAAGTGTATTGCCATAGGGAGGCGCTATTGAGAGACTGTGGTGTGAAAGAATACTAGTGTGTCATTAAGACCCTGAGTGGAGAGGCTGAGGCCGAGGTGTCTTTAGAAGTAATTACCGGGTTGTGGACCCGAGGAAGTGTGCTTACGGAAGAAGGCCGTGGACGGCAGTTAACTTGAAGAATATAACGTATGTATGTAATTGCACTGTTATCCTTATCTTTATATTTATGTTTAACAAATGTGTGGGTCTGATGGGTTGTTCTGTTAAGTGTTATACTTGTTCGTTCGTGATTGTTGTCCTGTTATAACCATCGCATCTCCCAGTCTGGGATTTGTGACTAACAGCAACAGCAAGCACTAATTTCCGGAAATCCCCTCACATGAAATGCGAAAACTAACGCCTCACTGACTAGATTTTGCCAAGAGACAGAGAAATACGAAAAGTAACGCCTCACTAAGTAGATGTTGCCAAAACGAAGAGAAATACGAAAACTAACGCCTCATTAGCTAGATTTTGCCAAAAGGAAGAGAAGGTTCACCAAGGTTCCTTACAATATATCACTTCATGTATGCCTGTTGTTGAGTTTAATGAGTTGTGATTATGTTTATGTAATGATGCATAAGATATAATGTACCACGTATGTGCCTTTGGGCGCTCTGTGAAAGAGAATTTCCCTCATGGGACGATAAAGTTATTCTTATCCTATCCTATCCTGTCTTATCTTATTTTATTTTACCTATCTTACCCTATCCTATCTTATTTTATCTTATTTTATCTTACCTTATCTTATCCTATCCTATCCTGTCTTATCTTATCTTATTTTATCCACCTTATCTTATCCTGTCTTATCTCAGCTTATCTTATTTTATCTTACCTTATCTTATCCTATCCTGTCTTATCTTATCTCATCTTATTTCATGTTACCTTATCTTATCCTATCCTATCCTGTCTTATCTTATCTTATTTCATCTTACCTTATCTTATCCTATCCTATCCTGCCTTATCTTATCTCATTTTATCCACCTTATCTTATCCTGTCTTATCTTATCTTATCTTATCTTATTTTATCTTACCTTATCTTATCCTATCCTATTCAGTATTGTCTTATCATATCTTATCTTACCTTATCTTATCTTATCCTATTCAGTCTTGTATTATCTTATTTTATTTATCTTAGCTTATCCTATCCTATCTTATCTTATCCTATCTTATCCTATCCTATCCTATCCTATCTTATCTTATCTTATCCTATCTTGTTTTATCTTATCTTATCCTATATTATCCTATCTTATCTTATCTTTTCTTATCTCACTTTGAATAAGAAAACTAACATTCCCACTGACTAGACTTTGTCAATGCGAAGACTGTAGTGTAACTTTCTTGAGTAGATTTATGAGAGAGACCTGGAGCCATCTTATCTGGCTCCTACTGTTTCAACAAAGTAAATGGGAGTTTGGAGATCGGTTTCCCAGGAGTTTGACAGACTGTTCGACATGATCAAATAAACATTGCACCTTGAAAACATCCTTCTATACCTGGTTTCAAAAATTCGGCAGTCTACGTTTTTTAATGAAAAAGGCAAGTTGTCAGATAAGATGTTCTGATAGTCTTCACATTACAATGAGAACAACGTGTAAACATCATACAATGGGTAAAAACGTCACAATTGCTGCAGTTCAAATCAGTGCAGCTAATTTTGGATGGCAGTTTTTGTCAAGTCTAAACCAATACAGCGTAAGAAAACACAGGGGCACAACGTGAAACAATTCCAGTCTTACAGAGTGGCTAAAGAGATGAAGAGAGAGGTAGAGACAGATAGATAGAGAGAGAAAGAGCGCGCGCGCGCGCGAGAGAGAGAGAGAGAGAGGGTGAGAGAGAGAGAAAGAGTAAGAGAGAGACAGAGAAAGGGTGAGTGAGAGAGAGAGAGAGAGAGAGACAAACTGAGAGAAAAAGACAAAGAGTGTGTGAGAGAGAGAGAGAGAGAGAAAGAGTGAGAGAGAGAGATAAAGGGTGAAAGAGAGAGGAAGAGTGAGAGAGAGAAAGAGTGAGAGAAAGAGAGAGAAAGAGTGAGTGAGAGAGAGGAAGAGTGAGAGAGAGAAAGAGTGAGAGAAAGAGAGAGAAAGAGTGAGTGAGAGAGAGGAAGAGTGAGAGGGAAAGGAAGAGTGAGAGAGAGAGAGGAAGAATGTGAGAGAGCGGAAGCGTGAGAGAGAGGAAGAGTGAGAGGGAAAGGAAGAGTGAGAGAGAGAGAGGAAGAATGTGAGAGAGCGGAAGCGTGAGAGAGAGAGAAAGAGTGAGAGAAAGAGAGAGAAAGAGTGAGAGAGAGAGATAGAGTGAGAGAGAAAGGGGGGAAGACAGAGAGAAAGCTGAGAAATAACCTAGGTTAAACCCAGACTTGTTACTCACTTAATTGAAGAGGTAATGACTTCCTTGAGCCCACCCCCCCCCCCCCGCCCATCCATCTCCCTTCCTGCCCAAAGCAGCTCTGTGATCGTTTTACACACGTGAACTCAGCAGTTTTCCTTTGATTCACTTTTCTTTTTTCCTTTCTGTTTGTTTCACCAACTTTCTGTTTTCCTTTCATTCTCTTGCTATGTCTTTCTTTCTCGCTTTCTCTCTCTCTCTCTCTCTTTCTTTCATTCTCTCTCTGTCTCTCCCTTGGAATGTATTCTTTCATCTTCTCTCTCTCTCTCTCTCTCCTCTCTCTCTCTCTCCCCCCTCTCTCCCTCTCTCTTTCCCTCTCTCTCTCTGTGTCTTTCTCTCTCCCTCTCCCGGAGGATGTATTCAGGGCTGTTGGCGCTCAGAGAAAACAAAAGTGAACCTCAAAACTGTGCTTATAAAAATCTTGCTGAATTCTGTTCAAGAATATCCCAAATTTGACACTCATGACCCGCCTGCCCCACCCCAGTTCCGTTCATAGGAGTCTTCCTCATTCTGTCTCTCTCTCCCACTTTCTGTCTGTTTGTCTGTCTGTCTGTCTCTCTTCCTCTCTCTGTCTTTCTCTTTCTCTCTGTCTTTCTGCCTCTTTCTCTCTCTTTCTCTTTCACTCTCTCTTTCTGCCTTTCTCTCTCTTTCTGCCTCTTTCTCCCTCTTTCTCTTCTCTCTCTCTCTCTTTATCTCTCTTTCTCTCTCTCTCTCTCCCTCTCTCTCTCTCCCTCTCTCTCTTCAGACACCTGTGATCGATTACAAGAAGTAAATAACCTCATCAATACAAACAAACATGTGAACAAAACCCCCGCACCTCCAGAAAAATGTTCGTAATGGAAAACAGTTTTCAGGCGTTTGATGATGATTGTAAAGATGATCGGATCTGATGAAGACGGTAATGAAGTCTTTTGATGATAATGAGAAAATCGTGTAGATTTACATCATTTAGTCTAAAATTGTCCAACTAAAATTGCGTCAGCCTCAAATAAAAGCAGCTTTTCCCACTACATACAGACATCGCAAATGGCAAACTTTGTGATATATACACACAAACACTTCTCTGAGTTTCGCAGCTCCCCCCCCCCCCCACCACCCCCTCCCCCCTTCAACACACACACACATACACATCTGTAGACGGAAACTTCCTATTAATGTACAAAACGAAAGAGCATAATGTCAGTGGCTTATCCTTTGGAACTAATTCAGAATTTCACCCTCCCCCCCCCCCCCAACTCTCTGTTCCTGAATAGCAAAAACACGCACACAACACACTTCGCGCAAACACACACTTACACACACACACACACACACACACACATGCAAATATAAACAAACACACACATATATATTGAAAACACACGCGGGCGTGCACGTGCTTGCACACAAACACTCACACTCACATAGTCTCTCTCTCTCTCTCTCTCTCTCTCTCTCACTCTCTCTCTCCCTCTCTCTCATTCTCTCTATCTCTTTCACTGTCTCTCTCTCTCTCTTTCACTGTCTCTCTCTCCTCTCTCTCTCCCATTCTCTTTCTCTCTCTCTCTCTCTCATTCTCTCTCTCTCTCTCTTAGTCTCTCTCTCGCTCTCCCCCTCTCTCTCTTTCACTCTCTCTCTCTCTCTCTCTCTCTCTCACTCTCCAAGACCACATCATTTCCACAATTGATTTGGTCAAAACAGACAGGAAATGTAAGAAAACAATATCCAGAGAAATGGATGAGCAAATGCACACCCGCTCCCCCCCCCCCCCCCCCACTTTTTATTTTTTTGGCTCAACTACTGACTGCCCATTACGTACAACAGTTTATGTTCTATTTCCCCATCGTCCCACGATTACTGTAAACTGAAACGTTCAGCGCTTCCAAAAACTCTCTGGCAAGGAAAGTGGCAATTTGAACACATCCGGATAAACGCATGGAGTTGAAACATTGCAACAAATGACGCATGCGTAATCGTGTCTGGAGACGGCAGGCAACATTTGGATGTGACGAGTGATAAATCTGCAAACAATTGTCTAGGGGTGGGGTGGGGGTGGGGGGGTCCGTCCCCGGGAATAAAATTAAAGTATAGCGCTGGGCAAGTTCCTACACCAGTGTCGACTCCATAGGTACTGACCTCCACCTTGGTTACCCGACACCAGAACCTGGTACCAGTACCTACACTAGTGCTGACACTGCGGTGGCTCTCTAGTTTTCTTTCTAGTTGCCACTGCTTCATTTACATTTAATATCTGTAAACATGACATTACAAAGATTTTCATATTTAGAAAATTAGTTCTGCGCTCCCCCCCCCCCCCCCGACACTACAGCACCGTACCAGTGCCCCGCTCCAGACAGGAGACAGCAATGAAAACTTTGTCTGTTCATCTTTGCATCATGCAAATTCTCAGGGTCAGTGCCGGAGTCGGGGCATCGGAGTCGACACTTGGGAAGTGATGGAGTCGTGACGTCACTTCCTCGAGGTCAGCGTCCACACCAGTGTCGGAACCTTGCAGCAGGGACGTGTGACGTCATTGGAGTCGGAGACGGTGTCGATTCCAAAGAGAAGGTACGGTGTCGGAGTCGGGATCAGCCACACTGAAAAAGTGCTAGTACCGCCCAGTCGTAATTCTTGACTGCTGTGGTTTTCTACCCTCAGCCAGATTTTACCCTCATGCTAAAACACACCTATGTAGGTGTATCTGTGAGAGTGAATTGTTTATGTCCATGTATCAAAGGCAGTTCCTCTAATATTGTGTAAACGATGTAGGTCCAATTTCCAAAACTTTACTTGTGATGGCGTCTGAACAGTCTTGTTCATTAGGCTGGTTTTATGTCTTTGTTTCAGGAGGTTCACTGCTCTTGGCATTCACACCTCATTTTTCTTGTTTGTTTGTTTATTATTATTATTTTGTGTGTGTGTGTGTGTGTGTTTTTGGCAGGGATTGGTTAGTTTTTTTTGTGTGTGTTTTTTTTATTTTGCCCGGGCAACCGGCCTTGTTAGGCCTGTCCTTCTCGATGTTCAGCTGCCAAGGTATCTTTAACATGCGCAACTTGCACACTGGCCCTTCGAGTTTTTCGTCCTCGCCCGAGAAGACTAGGTGCTCCATTCTACCCAACAAAGCATCAGGGGCAGGAATCTTGTTTATTAAAAATGTATATTTTTTATATGTGGTTCTAAGACCTGTAACGTCAAACACAATATTCAACACTTTTAACAAAAGTGCACAAAAAACGGAAAAATAAAAACGGCAACAGTAACGAAATTTGATATTATGGGATAACCTTTTGTATCAGCGGTAAAAACTGTCCTAAACTTCAGCGTTAATGACTTCAAAACAGTTCCACCCTTTAACGCAAAACTTGGAACCTGCTGCTGCCTGCTCCTTCTATGACAACGCCAACTAAAGTTCACAAATCCAATTATTATTCGCTTAGTTTTGTCAGCACTCCCCCCCCCCCCCCTTTCCATTCCCGTCAAGTCATGACAAATCCACAGGTACATTTCTCTCCACTTCCATGTACATTGTTTATTTTGTTTTGTGCTTCCAGGCAAATTTCCAACCCGCCTGTATTTTTACCACAGCTTTGGTTATAACTGTGAGAACATCACACAGCCTTTTCTCTCATGCCAAACTTAAATCTTGCCTATTAACTTTATAACATTGTTCTTTGAAAAAAAATAGAACGACAAAAGAAAATGAAGTAGACTAAAAAGTCCTGTGAGAGCGTCTTGACAGCCAGCGAGTTTTCCGAGAAAGAAAACAAAAACTCCCGCCAAGCACGTGCTCATTTGTTTGGTAAATAATAATAAGGGAACTTACTCTAATGGCCAAGTTTCAAAACACAGCATGGACGATTCTGTAATTCGCTGATTCTGAATAAAGCTAATGAACAATGTGTAACCAGCAGCGACTTTCCTACAGCCGTTGTCAGCAGATTCAGTTGCCACGTGTATAAATAAGGTAGCCTAAAACTGTTTCATAATAATTCATGAGTGATTGGACTGTCAGGCTGATGTTTTCATACGAGTACCTAACATACTCACAGGGGCATCCCAGCAAAATATGGGCAAAAGCTACCTATCAGGCCCACGTCCCAAAGTTGCATCTCTCCTGGACGCTTAACGGCAAAAGAAGAGAAGACCTTTAGAACTCAACAATATTGTAAAAAAAACACAGAAAAACTGGGGGGGGGGGGGGGGATGTCGCAGCAAGGCTACAAGCAAAGTCAAAATATTGAACTTTTTTGTTGTTCGATTGTTTTATCTGTTCAATTTTCCAATTTTTTTTTTCATGTTTTTTTTCCTTGAAAAAGGCAGTTGCCGAAATGTCGGCCATTTTCTGTCTTCTCTTTTAAGTTTGTGTTTCATTGTATCGTTTGGGTATTATTTCTTACGCGGGGCTTGGCTACATACAACTTTTTCTTTTTGCCAAATTGTGACTTCTCCCTCAACAGGGACATTATAGATTTGACTGAGCAACAACCAAGCTGGAGGGACAGTTGAGATCAATATTTTTAAACACCCAGAACTACATATTTATTGCTCTCTTCCCTAATCGTCAACACATGATTTGTAAAAGAGACCAAATCCCAGACAGGATTCCTACGTCAATCCCGTGTACACCCGAATAAGATTTCCATAAGGTTGGGAGGATCACTGTAAGGGCAGATTTCCTACATCAAACCGACGGCAGGGCGATGTCGTGACCAGAACACCTACGTCAAAATGATGTCATTCCTGTACCGGTACAGCAAACTTCAGA
Organism: Onchidella celtica; assembly: GCA_963931925.1. Classification (NCBI taxonomy): domain Eukaryota; kingdom Metazoa; phylum Mollusca; class Gastropoda; order Systellommatophora; family Onchidiidae; genus Onchidella; species Onchidella celtica. The sequence continues at coordinate 67,767,396 of OZ007570.1, read as the reverse complement.
CCAGTGCTTCGTAGTTTGATTGATGTAAGTCTGCTAGCTGCTGGGAGAAATGTCTGCTTACACTGGTTGTCTGTCTCCGGCCTGGCTGTACTGGATGTGGGTGGAGACTGCTTTTCTGTGTCCTACACGTCCAGGGCTGGTGTCAACATAAGGGCGTGGCTGACAGTACAGGACAGTCAGTGTGTGTGTTTGTAGTGGGGATGGCGGAAGGAGAGTAAATGTAAGTGAAAGGAGGGTACAGAAATGACTGATCCTTAGATACCTCCCTCTAACCTATCTCTTATTTCTTAAAACATCGTCCACTGCCTTTTTCTGCTTAGCACCAGAGCTTGAAAAGACAACAAAGACAGAACGAGAAAGAAGAAAAGAAGAAAGAACAAAGACTTGAAGTAGACCAAGAATCAAGACTTGGGATCCAATATTATTACAGTCTGAGGCTGAGACCGCTGAGAAACTGAGATCTTACCAGCGAGGTGTAAATTTTAATGTAGTAAGGACTATGCAGAAACTGGCGGAAAATCCAGCAAAATTCACAACTGTAAGAACCTTTTTGGGAATCAAGCGGTGGCAGAAATCATACGGAAGAATGACTCATTACTGAATTACATACATACACACGCGTACACACAACACTAAAACTGGGTTCTCATGCGTACAGAAACGTCCAAAACCCTTGAAGTCGTGAAAGAGAAGGAATGTTTTCATGTGTGCCAAAACGCTGTTTCTGTACACATGGAATCACTCTTTCTATTTTACATTACTTGGTGGATTTTTGCTGTTTCCGTTTCCGTACGCATGAAAACACGACTTGACACATAAAACTGTTGCAGAAACACGCGTGAATGCCTTAGCACACATACAAGACATGTAAAGGCACGTGCAAAAATACATGCGCGCACACACGAACACACTGACACACTAACATAGGCACTCACAATCATCGAAAAAAAAAGCCAATCGATTGTTTTCTGTGACATAAAACACAAACAAAACGAGGATGTCACATAAACTGTTTAAATATCTGCAGTTATTTCTGTCTTGGCAAATGTGCCAAACTCCTATTTCTCTCTTCCCCCACCCCCTTAAAACCCTAAAACAAGAGAGCAGCTACATAAATAAATAATAAAGTCAGCCAACAGAGACAAAGTGTGTGTACAACAAAATGATGAAAGTTCCAGAAATGAACGTTATACTCAGATATTCAACAAACACGACAAGTGTCAAAAAAATCAACCTGCTTATTGGGGAACTAGGGGGGGGGGGGGAGGGGAATTCAGTGCTCACAAACTCTCCTTACACCGGGTACAACCTTTAAATATGTAGCACTTACCCGGGGTCTTTCTTGCACGGGTGGAAATGATTACGTCATCCGGGTATGCCTTGTAATTTTTCTGTTACCCCCAGAGCCGCTAGTAAAGTTATCGAAATCTAAATCTAATACAGTAAAGAAATAAGTGTTGGCTTGCAGCGCTATTGGCCAAAGACATGCTGTGGAAGGGGGTGAGGGGTATAGATTATACCCCGATGAGAAAGATTATCGTACTCCTTCAAAGTTTGTTGTATCCTCGAATGTGAGCCATGTGAGCCAACCTGGCAAGAAGTGACAAAGCCAGAAACATTGTTCCATCATTAAGACAACACTTATCACTAGGAAATGCATGAAGTTCTATTTTCTGTCCCTGTTATCGCTAACTGTCTCGCTGATTGCACAGAAGCTCATGCCTACAGACAGACATAGAGACATACATCTGCCACAGGAACCACTTAAACCCTATAATTTCTCTTCTTTCCCTTAATCTCGGGCCAAAACTCAAGGAGTACCGGTGATAAGTCTAAAGGATATTCCTGTATTGTCTCCTCGCTCTTTCTCTCTCCCTAACTCTTTCTCTCACCCCCTTTCTCTTCCTCTCTCCATCTCTTTCTTTCTCCCTAACTCTTTCTCTCACCCCCTTTCTCTTCCTCTCTCCATCTCTTTCTTTCTCCCTAACTCTTTCTCTCACCCCCTTCCTCTTCCTCTCTCCATCTCTTTCTTTCTCCCTATCTCTTTCTCTCTTCCTGTCTCTTTCTCTCTCCATCTCTTTCTCTCTCCCTAACTCTTTCTCTCACCCCCTTTCTCTTTCTCTCTCCATCTCTTTCTCTCTCCCTATCTCTTTCTCTCTTCCTGTCTCTTTCTCTCTCCAGATCTCTTTCTCTCTCCCTAACTCTTTCTCTCACCCCCTTTTTTCTTTCTCGCACCCGATCTCTTCCTGTTTCGTTCTCTCTCCCCCCCCCCCTCTCTCTCTCCGTTGTCTCTCTCTCTCTCTCTCTTTCCACCCCCTCTCCCTGTACCCCCTGCTCCATCCCCCTCTGCATATTACTATTGTTCATTGAATTTGACATTTGCTGGCACCAGACAATCTATGTTGTCATGACCTGTGTGCAGATTTCCTTCTATCCCCTGCAGCCTACACACCAGTGTGGCATTCAAAGCGGATCCAGGGATTCTCCGACGTTTCTGCTTTAACTCTTTGACTACTGACCCCTGAAAGCTAAACTTTTTCAAATCCAGATGATTTCTAGTCAAAAGCTGATAACGGAAAAACAGAACTTGTCATTGACGGAACAGTAAAGAGTTAGCAACAACGCTGTTCCCAGTACTGAAAGGATTAAGGTTGCCAGGATTCTCTGCTCATCCAATACAGTTTGACGGAATAATCAGACAGTTTATGAGGCTGTGATCAAATTTCAAAGACCATGAGAATCTCTTGTACCTGTTCTATAGGTTATCGCATGAGGGAGGTATCATACTAAACCCGCTCAGGCACAGTCAGATGCTGCCAGCAAAATGTACACCAAAGAAATAGTGGCAGAAGCTGACTGTGTTTGAACGGGCTTAGAACGATAGGGTGCTCCCAGATTTGCTAAGAAAAATTATAGGAAATTACGGTGTTCACTTCTTGTTTGCCGGCATCTGTCCGTGTCTGACCGGGCTTAGTATGATAGAGTCTTAGCGGATGAACTAAGAAAATATAAGAAATTATGGTACCCACTTCTTGTCTGCCAGCATTTGACTATGTCTGACCGGGCTTAGTATGATAGAGTCTTACCGGATGAACTAAGAAAATATAAGAAATTATGGTACGGCACTTCTTGTCTGCCAGCACTTGACTATGTCTGACCGGGATTAGTATGATAGAGTCTTACCGGATGAACTAAGAAAATATAAGAAATTAAGGTACGGCACTTCTTGTCTGCCAGCACTTGACTATGTCTGACCGGGATTAGTATGATAGAGTCTTACCGGATGAACTAAGAAAATATAAGAAATTATGGTAAGCACTTCTTGTCTGCCGGCACTAGACTGTGTCTGACCGGGCTTGGTATGATATCTCCCTAAATGCACCAAAAACAGACAGAAAACAACAACAACAACAACATCAACGACAACAACCCGACACCTCATCTCTCCTCCCAATTCTCTATTTAAATCCCTGTTTCGCACCTGCTATTCAGAGTCTCAATTTGGAGATTCGAAAACTTAAAGTTTTTGACTTCAACTTCTCCTGCAACATTCAACCCACCACCATCCACCACCAACAGCATCATTACAGATCCAACACTGACAAGATTATTTATCGTCATTATCATCTTGATAAACCCACACCAAAAAGACACAATTTTTTTTTTTTTGCATCTCTTTGTGTGTCTACTTGTCTGGCAGTCTGTCCGTCCCTCCGTGCACCCTCTCCTCCATCTTGCTCCATCTGTCACTCACCTGACTTGCCCACTGTCTTCGCGCCGAGCACAGCAATGTTGACGTCACGACAACTTCCGTTGACGGCATGTTTATGTCCCTTGTCGTCCATGGCAACACATGACGCTGATTTTCAACCTGGTCGGACGCCGACTGTTTCTTGACTCCAAGTCAAATCCGATGTACTCCAGATGGAAATCTTCACTAATCCAGTATGTCACACTAAGGCGTCGTATTTCACACCTGCATAAATTCAGTATAGCACTTGTTGAAGTGTTCAAGTAGCTTGTACTCCGAGTGGTAAGCTACCCGTGAGTGCTAGGGTAGTTCATGGGTGTATCTCTCCCTTCCGGGCACACCAAGATTTGGCTACCGGGTTTCTGTTACCGTCGAATTTCGAACACAATGCAGCAGGATACTCTAAGATGCCCGTGTGAAATGCAAACGTAAAATAATTCACTTTTTGCGCAACTACACAATTTTTCGATGCACTGGAATTCTCTGTGAACAATCGTTGTTGCTACTATATCTGCATAAATACGCTTTTATAAATGCTGCTACCACGTATGGGCAGGGCGACCCGACCTCCTGGTCACTGGTTGATCAGGTCATCACCATGTTCCCTGGTGTCCAGAACGGTTTTTCAGCTGAGCAAGGGCAGGTAACCAAGCATGAAGACGCTGAGTTGACCTGTCAGTTACCTCCCGTTGGTACCATCAACCACTGAGGACTAGACAGTGTGAAGGTGGGGAAGAAATCTCTTGGGTTAAACTGGTGATGGAAAAGGAAAAGTGGTGTTGACTTGTGTGGGAGCTTTAGACACTGGAGGGAGAGAGAGAGAGAGAGAAAGAGGGAAAGAGGGGGTGAGTAAGTTAGACAAACGGAGAAAGATTGAGAGAGAAAGGAAGACAGAGGGGGGTGAGTGGGACAGAGACAGAGAATGAGAGAAAGAGAGAGAGAGGGAGAGGGGGAGAGGGAGAGAGGGTGAGTGAGACAAAGAACGATTAAGAGAGAGGGAGAGAGAGAGGGGGGGTGAGTTAGACAAACGGAGAAAGATTGAGAGAGAGAGGAAGACAGAAGGGGTTGGTGAGACACACAGAGAGAGAGAGGGAGGAAGAGGGGAGGAGAGAGAGGGAGAAAGGGTGAGTGAGGCAGAGAGAGAACGGCTGAGAGAGAGGGAAAGAGAGAGAGGGGATGAATTAGACAAACGGAGAAAAATTGAGAGAGAGAGAGGAAGACAGCGGGAGTGAGTGAGACAGAGACAGAAAGTGAGAGAAAGAGAGAGAGGGGAAGAGAGAGAGAGGAAGAGAGAGGGAGAGAGAGAGGGTGTGAGTGAGACACAGAGAGAACGATTAAGAGAGAGAGAGAAGGGGGTGGGTGCGTGGCCTTCGTAACTACATGGCCAAACACAGCGGGCGCGTGACGTCACAGCAAGCGGCGATGCTCGGCTTTCGGCAGAGGTGTTTTGATAACCTGATATCAGTGTACCAACGTAATGTGTACCGTACCGGTACTTGTGTTGTCGTATTACTCAAAGCAAGATGTAGCATGCATGTGCCTTAAGATGAAAGAATGTTTACACTGTAGATCTGCAAGTCTTAAAATTCGACCACTAAAAAGTGACTACTACTATTAATTATTATTTAAAACGGAATAGATCAACGGGAAGCCAAGGCTTAGAGTTTGTCCGACGACTTACTTTACTTATCTACCATTATAGACACCAATATTGCTAGCCTGAGTAGGTTGATGATAATATTATTATCTTAAGCAGCATACCGATATATTTAATAAGGAAATATCGACATAATAATAGATTAGGCCACTGTTGTATTTTAATACATGTATAATGTGTTCACCACTCCTATATCTTTCGTGTCTGTAAGGAACGAAACGAGAAAAATAGGGAAAGGAGAGAGAGAGAGAGAGAGAGAGAGCACATGCACACTTGATAGACAGGAGAAAAGACAGATGGTGAGAGGAAACTTGCAAACATGAACAGTCTAAGATGCGTTACCTTAGCTGGACATAAGGAGCTGCTCAGACGGATAGAACTAAATCCTTTTGGTGAACGTCTTCACTTTTCTTGAAATATTTGCAGATGATGCCTGGCCACAGAAGCTTTTAGAATAATTGTTCAGGAAAATATTTACCACTGGTTTGATACATTTGGCAGCCACCTCTTCATAAAGAACCCCGCATTCTTCACATTTCCCTTGACATAATTCCAGATCCATAAATCTTCGCAGGGACAATTGCAAAAGAATTATTCTGTGGTTTGTGGTCTGCAGAAATTTATTCTCATTGTCATCTTTTCCAACCAGAACTTGAAAAACTTTGAAAGCTTCTGTAATAATTGACACGGCAAGATCAGACGGCCACACTAAACCTCCTCTGTCTAGAGCAGACAAATAGGTGTAACAATCATCAGTCCCCTCCACATGAAGCGTTTTGTCTAGTCTTAACTCGTTCTTGCAGTCGTCACAGTTGGTGCGCGGCAGTACTTTGGAGACTGCATAACCTGACACAAATACTAAAGCTTTTTGTTGTTCCTCTGTTAATTCGACGTTCTCACAGTCGGGGATCAATGGCAGAAACTCTATACTGTTGAGCTGAAGAATCTTTCAGTTGGGTAACTGTTTCCTCCAGAGGTTCAGTGACATCTTTGGACGCTGAAACCAGTTTTAGGACGCTAATTAGCTTGAGCTTTTTTTCTCCTTCAAGTAACTGTTGGACCGGCACGTGGAAGTTACATCCACTCATTTGTCTGTACTGACTAAATCTAAATTCAAGGTTGTCAGTTTGGAACTTGCCAAGTAAAATATATTTGAACTTTTTTTTATCTAACAGGTAGGAAGAAATTTCTTGTAAGCCTCTCAGTGTATGATCCAGAGCAATCATTGTCTCGTTCGATATAGTGCCTTCTCTTGGTTTCAGATTTAACTTCTGCCACTCCTGAAGCCATTCAACTGCTTTCTTCATATACTGCATGTTCATATCAGAGATGGAGGTTATAACTTTAAAGTCGTCATTCCTGAGTCTCTTAGCTTTGTATGGATGTTTAACATTAACTATGTTCCACAGACGTAGAATTATGTCTAGAAATTCTCTAGTGCCTCGTGTATCTTCCTGCCAGTGCTTCTCAAAATGCTGTAAGGCAAAAATATTTCGTTGATCAAAAACTTTAAGCATCAATTTGACGTTCTGCTTTTCAGTAGCTGTTGGATACAAAGCCTTTTGGTTCAGTGCCGGTGCCAGTTTTAGTGCAGACGACTTTTCAGCAGAATACAACTTTCTTAAATGAGAAAATGATGCTTTCATAATTTCAGTACAGGCAGAACTTTCAAATGAAGGAAACTGGAATGTTTTCTCCACATCTTTCTGAGCAAGCCAGTTATTTCTGATACATTTAAATATATGCACAGTATCAAACAGAAAGAACAATTTCTCAGAACTGCTGAAGGGATTCTGTGTAGAAAGCTTCAGTTCTCCTCCACACATTTTGGTAAATGCATTACGATTTACTCTGTTGTTGTCTGAGATCACGCATACAACAGAATATCCTATACTGTGGAGCAATTTCAGAACCTCAAGAAGCATGTCGTACAACAAATCAGTGGTCAAATTTTTGACAGGAACAATTCCCACAACATCTTTACTTTTGCATAACAGGGATGATACCATGAAAACTTGAGCTGTGCTGGCTTCTTGAGACAGAGAATTTGAGGCTGTGCCTTCCAGTTTTCCCTCTTTGTAGGATACTTGGTGCGCGACATGAATTTCGTCTAACATTAAAATTACCATTCTCTCTCCCTCATTCAAACTTTGACACTTTTGCTTCAAATATTCCTCGTGAACGCTTCCATCTGTCAATCCGCTTCCAATAGTAAATACTGATGAAAGTCTCTTCAAATATGAAGTATGTGGTAGAGTTAAATGAGAGTTTCTTAACATAGAATAGGTTCTAGGGGCTGCTGCAAAAATTTGAAAAGCCCAAAGCAGTGTTTCAGATGAGTATCGTCTCACCGGAGAAGTCAATAGCTTTAACTGTTCCACCAAAGAGGAAAGTTTGTCTTTCAGTGGTAAAACCTGGTCTTCGCTGTGTTCATCAGTTTCTTCTGCTGGTTCGTCTAAGCACAAATTCTGCAAGCCATCAACAAAAACTTGAATTTGCTGTTTGACATCCATCTCTTTGGCGCTGGCACTGGCGAAGTGTGATAGCATTGTATCAAACTGTGACCAGGATGTGAGGATAAGGGGAGATTGCTGACCAAAGAGCCATTTCAAAGATGTGTTTGGAACTTGAACAATACCTGTATTCTCTTGTGTGAAAATCTCTACGTGCATGTCAGAATGTACTCTAATTGCCGAAACTAAAGCTGGCTTGCTGCTAAGTAAATCTTGTAAATTGTAAAAACTCCAGTATGGACTTTCCTTTTCGTCGGATAAATTGGTGCTGGTAGTGGCATGTTTTTTAACATTGTTGTGTAGCCTATAAATCCAGACGGTCCCTGATACATGACTGTTTAGACCGTTACCAAAATCCGAAAAAGTATCTATTTTGTCACTTTCTAACCAATCAGAAAATGATTCCTCATCTCTTTGCTGGGCCTCCCTATGCCTTTCCTCCGGTGTTTTTCTTTTTGGAGCTGGTTCGTCAGACAAATACGATGGACAATTTGGAAAAATTGACGGGTAAGCATCATCCCTAAGTTTTGGTTTTGATCTTTGCACCGTCAAAACACTTCCGTCTGGTCTTGTAACAGAATCAGATCGGATGAGGAACTGATCACTAAAGTGTTTAGCACACACAACAGACAGATGTAGGAGTAAAGTCAGCTCTAGGAATTTTACTTAGCCATAGATCTCGCCTTGTCGATTCAGTCGGGAATTTAAACACAGAAACTTTCTCACCATCGTCGTAATTTCCTCTACAACCTGGAACACAGCACTTTCTAGGCATTTTCACATTGAATATTGTGGTGTCGTGCGTGGGGTTTTTAGAATATTACAGAATAACGTAAGTCCTTCTGTATGGTATACAGAGTTGACATTTAATCGACACACATAAGTCTATATACGGATATGAAAGTTACTGTCACTGTATAGGTATACGTTATACACAGAAATAATTTCACATATAAATGAACACTGTACAGATAGGCATAGCACAGGTACACGTCTACTACACCGACTCCCAGGCATCCTACATATATAGTCAAACAAGAACAAAGACGGACAACGAACTTGCTTTCTCACGATGTACAACGACCCTAAGACAGGTGGAGAGGAGACAAAGACAAGGTTAACTGTTAAGAGGGTACTGACCACATAAATATGCCAGTGTCACTGTGTGTGCGGTCTCCAAGACGTGAGAAGACGTGAGACCGGCACAACAAATATCCAATCTTGAGAATAACAATAAGTCTAATAAATCCACACAAAGACAAGAAACAGCAGCCAACACACAAGCATTGTTATAGTGCCGGTATTCAAACTTTGTTTCCTGTAGCCTTGGCCTAGAGAGCGCAGCCTTGAGACGGTACCGCCGCATCCCGTGACGTCACTTACCTGCATATCGGCATTGTGTTTGGCCATGTAGTTACGAAGGCCACGGTGGGGGCGGCCGTTCACGCCTCCAAGTGATAGATGACCCGGCTTATTGCCCTTGACATGGTCATCTCTCAGAGTGGACAAGACATAACGCAAGTCACAGATCACACAATGCAGGTCACAGGTCACACTGGCCATCATGCATACAGGCGCAAACATCCTTCTTGTATTCTCATCTCTATCGTAGTCCCCCCCCCCCCCCCCCGCCCGACCTGAGACATAAGACATCAAGCAGGACTTGCCAAAGTGAAATGTTAAATTAGATCCTCTCGCATGGTTAAAAAAAAAACAACCAGATGACCCGCAGAAAGAGTTTCGTGCCAAAAACATTCTCACTTTTCTGAGGATATCTTTGGCCAAAGGGCAAGTCCTATCAGGCATGTGGCGTCTGGCAAATCTTGGCCTGTCTGACCAATTATTGCACAAAACCTAGACAAACAACAATGTAGAGACATGCTGGCTCGCGGGTGGTGAATGCGGAACCAATCCCGAGCACAAGTATTGTCAGAATTTGACCACACCAAAGTTTTATGTCGTATAAATGTTAAGTTTTTCACCAGTTTTGTACCTTCAAAGACTATGACTCACAGTGAAACAATGACTAGACGATTAAGAAGCAAATAAAAAACCACCAATTTTCATTATATTTACTATTCCATAGACTGCACATCTGCTTATTTTCAGAATCGTTCGAGTTTGGTTTTTCTTGACCAATTGATACCATAGCTCTGAGATTATGTTCATCATCAAAGTGTATGGGCGAAATGAGGACAGAGAGAAAAAGTGTCACTTATTTCCTACATTTTCCCTAGATGATAAATCGTGACTTTTCCCCCTACTTTTAATTCCGCCATTTTCTCAGATACAGCTCCTCTACACATTCTGTCTGTCCCATGTTTCTGTTCAGGATTGTCGTAGTTGTGAACTGTACACCCACCATCAGAGCCACTCTGTCATTAGGCGACATCAAATGGTCATGGCCAAATGAGTGGAACATAAGGAAATCTAATTCAAAGTATCAACACATTTACTGAGGAGCAAATCGAAGTGTATTTGCCATATTGTTGTATGTGACATTTGGCCGATTTTGAGGTTCTGTCATGAAAGTGGTTCTCTCACTCCTAATTTTATTATGTATACTATCGGAGGCGGAAATGACGAAATTGACGGAAGCACATTATCACGTCGTATTCGCAATCATGAATTGATAACTAATAATTATAACTGAATTTCTGGGAAAAGTAAAGAGTTTCGGGAAAAAATGAGCTCGACACGTACAGGCTTGATAGATTTTACATACATGTGCCAGGTTTCATTTCTCTACGTTGCGTAGTCAAAAAGCCTTTGCGGGAACAAAGTTGGGCCCAAGCTCCATTATTATATGAAGTGAAATTCCAATCGGTTAAAAACTTTTCGAGATGTGTTTGTGATGTAACTTCTTTTGCGTTTAAGCCCTTTTGCGGACCAAACTTTCAATCCTCATTTTCTCAAAAAGGTAGAAATGCACATACAGTAATATGGCAAATACCCGGGCCAAAATGATCATGTATTTGTCGACCCATGGCAGCCGTCATGCACGGTGCAACGAGTTTCTGAGCCTGGGTCTATTAATTCCCAGAGCCACACACACACATAAATCCTAACTTTGTCACGAGACGTTTCACACACTTAATAGTTTATCATGTTCCAAAGGTTTTGCCTGCCTATCTTTTTGGAACCAATCACTTATTCCTCGTTCTAAGTTTCTCAAACATCTCGACTGTTAAAGGACAATGAGTTCATCAACCTCGAAGTGCTCGAGATTTTAGGTATAAACAGATTGCTATGGAGTGATTCATTCAAACAGCCACGCCTTCAGATCTTCCACAGTTGTACGTAAACAGGATATTACTCAAACATCTTGCACTATGAGATTCTAATTTGTTTTGCAATTAATGATTCCCACTTGACTATGTAATCTAAATTGTAGATCGCATGTTCTCTCGGGTGGGTTCAAAGACGTTCCCTGCGCAGCCCCCCAAAATAGACCTCTTTGACGTTTAACTTTCTTAAAATGTATTTCTCAATCCTGTTTATCTTAAGGATTTCAACAACGGTAGGATGGGGTGTTTTTCCATTTCCATTAAACATGGCGGCCCTGGAGTTTATGCAAGAATTATATTGACAAAGAGCGCCTGCGTTTGAGATCAAATATTCTTTACACATCCAGTCATTTTGATAGTGTTTACTGGAATGTGTGGAGAAAATCAAGAGGGAACTGAAGATAAAAATAAAAATGCTGTTGTCTGCAGCAAAATCGTTTTTTTTTTTTTTTTTGAGTTTTCGTCTGGCACTCAGCATGAATGTTGTTTTTTTTAAAAATAAAAATCTGAAAACCAAAAATCCTTTTGGGGTGAAGTCATGGTGAAAACAACAGCAGCGACAACACTTTTTGGCTGTTGTAAATATCATTATTTGGCTGGACATTTAAATATCCTAACTTTTTGGTATAGTGGACGCTGTCGGAGACGTTGTCACGGGTCTGTTTCTTCAAACTATGAAGTTGTCCATTACAATACATATTATAATATTTACAGCCTCCACTGTGCAATTTTTTCTGAATTCAGTTGCAAAGAACTCCGAGACTGATGCTATTTTATTTTGCATTATTTGACTGTGGTACAAAAATCCGTTTCCCATGTGGTCACTGAAAGGCAGTTAGTTACAAACAAAGTTAGGTACCATAGTTTTGCCATACCAGATATCACTGAAGTGAAACTGTGATGTACTGACCACTTTAACTGCCAGGTACCCTAGGTTTGAAGCGCATGCGCTAGCTTGGGCACGTAGTACGCATTGAGGATGGCGGGAAACCTAAAAAAGTCCTCTAAGGATATTTAGCGGAGGGAAAAACGTCAAACAGGCAGACCCCACCTGCGCTACACGGATGTGTGCGAGAGAGACATGCAGGCCTTGGGCATCAAAGTAAGTCATGGGAAGCCGCTGCCTCTGACACAACCCGCTTGGAGGCAGTCAGTGAAACAAGATCTCTCACTGCATAAAGAGACACTCGTGCAACAAGCCGAGGCAATGCAGAAGAATAGAAAGACTCGCGCCCAAATAGACAAAGCAGCGTCATCTTTTGGCTGCACCATCTGTGGAAGGGACTGTCACTCCCGGATAGGTTTGTCCAGCCACACACGACGCTACACAAGGCTGAACACAGACATCCAGAGCACAGGCGAGGCCCACAGTCTTTCGAGTCTGACGGATGCCAACATAAAAACAACAACAACAACAACCCTAGGTTGAGACTTGAACTCTTTAAGGAGAGAAATCTACGAAAAAATGTAAGAATGTTGTTCATACATGTGTCATGTTTCCTATCTGTTCATTGTAGAAAGATGCCAAATCTTCCAGAAAATCTTTAACCTGACCATGTGTTAAAAAGGGTGATCATGCAAGTAGATTGATCGTAACTCAAAATTAAGAAACTTTGTGTGCTGCATTCACACAGAGACACACACACATGCACACACATTGTGCATCATAATACACACAGATATACACATTCTCTTGCACACGCACATACACAGAGACAGACAGACGGACAGAAAGAGGAAGAAAGAGAGTAGAGAGAGGGAGAGAAAGAAAAGGAAAAACAAAGAAAGAGAAAGAGAAGGGAGAATAACAGAAAGAGAGACAGAGAGAGAGAGAGAGAGGAGAGTTGAGACTGAGTTTGATTTTGCGTTTGGAGAGAGCATGACCACATGTTAACGGCCACTTTCCGCGCTGCAGGGAAAGAGCAAGACAATAGACAGAATAGAAGAGCACGATAGGCTAGGAGACTCTACCAGAGGTGGCCACCACCCACCCGCGAGAGGGGAAAGAGAGAGAAGGAGGGAGGACAAAAACAGAGAGCGTAAGGGAGAGGAGGTGAGACAGACAGACAGACAGACAGATAGACAGACAGACAGACAGACAAACAGTCAGACAGATACATACGGAGAGAGAGACAGAGACAAGGTCATGATGATGATGAGAAAGCGAGGGTGAGATATTAGAATCAGAAAAACATGGACGACTTACCCAGTGTAAAAAATTCTGTCTTATCCAGATAATTTAACCATAAACATCCAGGAAAATGTCCAGACTTATCTTTATTTAGAGCAGGGAAACAAGAACTGATAGAAACACTAAATGTACTAAATAGTAATAAAAATAGATACCACAAGTCTTAAAACACTTGCGTCTATCTCGCACTGAAATGAGCCACCTTGGAATCACGAACAAATATCAGATACTAAAAAAATCATCGCATATGCATTCTTTTTATTTCTTCGTTTTCACCATCAGGAATAATTTTCTGTGTCCATAGTGAGGCAAGACCATTAATTAAGTAATGTGATTTTCTTGTAAAGATTTTTGCTTTTATGTATTATCTTTCTCCCGTATTTTCTATGTAGTCTTAGAAATTTTAGCTAATTTCAAAAGATGCGCACCCATTTTGTTTATTTCAATTTTTTTCAATATTGCTAAATATTTTGCTTGGAATAAACCTGCGCTTCCACCTTTCTGTCCTTCTCTCTTTCCCATGATCATCCACAGTCTTGCTTCACACAGAAGTCATGGGCAGCAGGACAATACGCACCAACTGAACGCCCGTCCCCGTGCAGAAAGCATCTCAAAGGGAGCACAAAAAGAGATCGTGGCAATTTTAAATTTTTTTACAACTTTAAACAAAAAATCTGCCCGAAACATGAAAACACAGATCGATGCAAAAGAGACTGGGTTGGATTAACTGTCACTTGAAAAAAAATTAATTTGATAATTTTTGAACTATCATTTTAGGCTATATATAACGTTGAGCAAAATGGGCAAAAATTTCACCATAATGAATCCATCCAGCCACCAATTTTTATTTTTTTTTAAACAGAAAGATTACCTGCCAGGTACAAACAAAAACTCTTAGTTTTCCAAATGTTAGGTCCTCAGGATGAATGAAAGAACAGTAGACACAGAACTCCAACTGTTTAAATAATTGTTCACTTTCTAAAGTACTGTCTGGCAACTGTTTACGAAACCTCCAACCTTACTCTCCAACCCTCAGTTTGCATAACAAAACGAACAACCAGCGCTAACCAACCGGCAGCGCGTGCACGGTGTGAATGGAGACACCGCGTGCAAGCAGGCGCAGTGGGATCAGATCCAGGCAAGTGGTATCAGGACAAGAGCATTAACCTTCACCCACCCCGAGCTAGAAGACATTCACAAACCAAAAAAAAAACAAAAACACCACATCTGGTATCGATATCTACACACGGGTGTATCGGAATGCGTGCCAAATGTGTTACCGTAACTAATAGAAGCAATAAAGTGACCGGGGCAAGGAGGCAATACAATACAGTACAGTCAAATCTTACCAGTTAGGCCTACATGTCTAACGCGTGTCTTCTCGCGGGGACTTATTATGTCACTCGGGGGCCAAAAGAATTGAGTTATCACACTGCACCTTTCATGGTCTGGTCTGTAGCTAACGGAGGACCACCCGTGAAATACGTAGACCCGTGTGGGTGGGTGGCTAGCAGGGTTCTGGGGGGGGGGGGGGGAGGGTATGTACACTATTTCAAAGTGGTGGTAAATAATAAAATTAAACTTAATATTCCAGTTCAGAGCCATTCTGAACAGGCCGTTGCAAATATGTACTAAATGGTTCGATTTTACATCCACCTCCACCCCCTCCCGAACAACTGCCATTTTGTACCAAACCCTCCTGCTATCTAACACAGCCATTTTGTACCAAACCCTCCTGCTATCTAACACTGCCATTTTGTATCAAACCCTCCTGCTATCTAACACTGCCATTTTGTACCAAACCCTCCTGCTATCTAACACTGCCATTTTGTACCAAACCCTCCTGCTATTTAACACTGACATCTGTTTCAAAACATTACGTTTTTTGATACCTGGAACACCGATCTTTTATTATGGTTTAAAAAATCCAACGTCACTAACTCATTATTTGTTTAGAAAAAAACAACAACGTGTTGTGTGAATTGATCTTTCGGTCAAGCTGCAACTGTTTAAACTATGCTATAAATGATCATGGTGAAAGCAAAATGAATGAGTGCCCAGCCAGGAACCCTACGAATATCCAACGCATGGGATGGACGTCAAATTTGCATACAGGAATGACATTATTCCTGATTAGATCCACTGGTTATGACATCGCATGGACGTCGGTTTGATGTAGGGAATCTGCCCCGGTAGTAATCTCACCAACCCTGTACAAATCTACGTCTGACTGACGTGGGAATGCCGGCTGGCTGAATACGGAAACAAAGAAAGATAGGATAGAAAGAAAGGAGGAAATGCGACTTATATACATAGCAAAGTCAATAATGTACAATCGTGTCTGTTTCCCAGGCAAACAAGCTTGAGAGAGAGAGAGAGAGAGAGAGGGGGGGGGAGAGAGAGAGAAAGAGAGAGAGAGAGAGAGAGAGGAGGGGGGAGAGAGAGAGAAAGAGAGAGAGAGAGAGAGAATGGCATCTGAAACTTGACATAAGTAAATAGATAAACCGATTCGCTCCGAGCGACGGGCGCAATGACGTAATTCTGTGTCTATCAGCAATCCTGTCGGACCAATAACCAGGCTATCTGTACTCTAGTCCGGCCATGAACGCTTGAACGCTTCAGCAGGGCATTCCGCGTGGTAATTGGGCGTAACTCTCTGTCCGATGTGCTAGTTTGCTACCTGTCTTGTTACAGTCACATGACTGATTGTCCTGCCAACTTCTGACTGCCTGGCAACTTTGCCTCTTTCTGGTCCTCCTTCTCCTTCTATCTCTGTCTGTCTGTCTGTCTGCCTGCCTGTCTGTCTCTTCCTAACTCCCTATCTTTCTCTCGTTCTGTCTGTCTTCCTCTTTCTCTCTTTCTGTTCGCTCTCTTTCTCTGTCTCTTTCTTTCTCTCCCTCGATCCCCTGTCGTTCTCTCTTACTTTCTCTAACCTACTTCTATAACTCTCCATTCCTACTTTCTCTCATTCTGATTCACATCTTCTCTCACCCTCTCCCCCAACAGAGACAGACACACAAAACTGCACATCCGACTCCACAGTTCTCTCCTTCTCCGTCCTCTGTTGGCTGCCAGCGCCAACAGCAAATATATCCCTGCACCCCCCCCCCCCATCCCCCTCCACAGGCACCCCCATGAAAAGCTAATAAATGTGTCAAAATACAAGCAAGTAATAAATTTGCTTAGAGTCAATTTACAGAAATAGCAGAGGCACAGTCGCACACACGTCATGCTCACACCGCACACACACACACAGTCGCCAATCTCACTTCACCTCTCTCTTGTGTGTGCACTGATGATCATTATCTCACACTCTTTTCCACGTCTATCATTCAATTCCCAGTTCTCTCCCTGTCTCTCTCTCTCTCTCGCATTCAGGCTGAAACAAAAAGAAAATAATCATAATCAGTGCACACCTCTCAAGATTCATATATTCAGCAACCCCTGCTAAGAGAGCAAAGATGCCTCTGGTCAAAGTGCGATCGCGATAACCCCGAAGCAAAAGAGGTGTTCATTCTGCCCATTGAAACGAGATAGGAAAACTAAATCTCAGTCTGAGAAAATTATATTTAAATATTATTATAATACTTTATAACACAGTTGTGAGTTGTGAACTGTTGAGAGTTGTTGAGTTGTGAACTGCGCCTAACAGACTGCGTTACTATTTGCTCTGAGATAGAGAGAGATAGAGACAGGGTGAGAGAGAGAGGGAGAGAGAAAGAAAGAGAGAGAGAGAAAGAGAGAGAGAGAGATGCAAATCGAGAGAACAAGACTTTATGCGATCTGTAAAACGCCTAGAGCGAACTTGTTTGGACTAGGCCCTATATAAATCATCTCCATTATTATTATTATCATTTGCACACACACACACACGCATACACTCCTCCGATCTCTCTCTCCCTCCGGGATTCAAACTGAAACGAGACACACCCCCCCCCCCTTTCCTCCTTTCCCCGATCCCGCTTCAAATTGTCAAATAAAATGTCATTGTCATACAGTCCGACACAGTATCATCATAATGACACTTTTGGCCATTTCGAGCTGATGTATGACATTAAACATACGCACAACTATCCACACAGAACTAGCTCAGTTGCTGCAGACTGACGTCTGAATCTGCTCCAATTTGCTCCACGAACAGTTTCATATATACAGGGCCGGATTAAGACTTTTAGAGGCCTTGAGCACTTAAAAGATTCTGATGGCCCCATATACTGTTATGTAATTCAAAATACATGTATAAACAAAAATAAACAATTTTTTGTTGTTGTTGTATTTTGCAAAATGAAACGAAACTCACGGTAAGATGCCCCCTTCTCTGTGGACCATAATTCAGCTGTACATATTATGGTCCATGGTAGGTCCGGCAATGAAAAAATGTCTGTAGTACTTCCCTTCACATGTTAAGCACTAATTTTTTTGCTTAATTGTTAACCCAGCCCTGTTCTATAACTATCCAGAAGAGAGAAGAGAGCCACGTGCGAACTATAGTATAATCATGATGTAACTTTAAGTTGTTCATTGTAAGTTGGTACATGTGTGATAAGTGAGTCAAAATACACTGTAGATACCGTAATTGAGACACAAACACACGCTAGGCCAAGAATTCCAGTGAGTGCACCCTGCAGACTTCACATCTCAGTTGTGTTCTGTGTCACACCAGGGAACGTCTCTAAAGAAATGATTCGTTGACACTTTCTGGGAGTTGTGGTCTGGTGTTTCCTGTCACGGTTAGCAAATGTTGGCAACTAGCTCAGCGTGACAAATGAATCAAACAAGGTAAGCAAAAGGACGTCTTTGATTAGTTTAGGGTTTGAGTTTAAGAAAAGACAGAGTTTATATTACTGTTAGTTTGAAGGAGGTGAATAAAGTGCGTTGTTCAGCGGGAACCATTCCATATCATTTGCCGGGGAAGTATGGTGTTGAAAATACATTAATACAGTCTATCGTGAGCGGGATATTCCACGGTAACTGACCGGGCGTTCAGACAATACTTTTTAAGAAAGAAAAGGCCATTAAATAAATAACCAACCATTTATATTTCCAAATGGATTGATCAGTCATCCAGAAAAATGATATCGAAATGATAAAAATGTGTCTTAAATACAAGTAATTAAGATGAGCCAATTCAATTGCTTTCACTTCAGTTGGTTACTGGTGGGACAGAAAAAATACCATGTTTTTTTTTACATATCAGAATGAAACGGCAACATTTGTGAAAAAAAAACAACACCAACAGGATTAACTAACAATGTTTTTCTACATAAAAAAATGCATTAGAGCATAGAGAAGGCATAAATAATCAAGTTTTACTTTTACAATGGGGCAATTAGTTTGAATAATTGATGGGACATAATCTTGGTAACTGATGGGATGTTGTAAACTATCTATCTATCTATCTATCTATCTATCTATCTATCTATCTATCTATCTATCTATCTATCTATCTATCTATCTATCTATCTATCTATCTATCTATCTATCTATCTATCTATCTATCTATCTATCTATCTATCTATCTATCTATCTATCATCTATCTATCTATCTATCTATCTATCTATCTATCTATCTATCTATCTATCTATCTATCTATCTATCTATCTATCTATCTATCTATCTATCTATCTATCTATCTATCTATCTATCTATCTATCTACCTGTCTGTCTTTATGTTACTCTAAGTCATCAGTTAATTTCACGTCCATTGCAAACAACAACTACAACAACCCACCTATAGAATACCAACTAACAACATCATGCATCAGAAAGCCCCGCTACACTCCGGGCATGCAACAACTTCACTAAATTATACCTCAGCTCGTGAACTCTGGTAGAGTTTCCGAACAGAACAAGGAAGGAAGGACGGGCATACACAAGGATTCCCAATCCATCAGTGTAAGCGCATAGATCCACACACTGAGATAACTTCATCAACCCCCCATTATCCTCACACACCTGTGGACGTCACTCAAACAATGACTTACGCCTAATGCCTGGCCTATCCAGAAAGACAAATCTCTCCAGACCTGGTGTGTCTTGGGTCACACTGACCCGCTCCACACAATCGCTTCACCAAAAACTCTCTTGCCTTAGACAGGAGACTGTCACACGGGTCGTTCATCCTTCGTACTTTAACATTCATCGTCTTTTGTGCATTATTTGAGGATTCGAAAATGCTTCATAAAATCGCATATTTCAATGTGAGGAGGCGAGGAGTACCAGCGAGTATAATACGTAATGTATTTAAAGAGAAAGTCATTTCTGCTAAATCGCGAAACTGGATCTCTGCGGTAACAAGAACGGGAAGAGACCGTCTTCACCAAAGAGAATATGTCCATTTACAATGTGCTCACTGTGGTTTGTTCGTATTTTCTTTAGGATTGATTGAAACTCTTCAGAGCCGTCGGTAAACTCTTTCTCCCAGGGGAAACATACAAACGGACATTGTTTATTGCCGTGACCTACTTTTCGCTGCATGCCAAGTTCTAACCGTAAGTGGTTTGGCAGGGTTTGAGTTTGAGTTTGGGTTATACGGTGCGTGGGCACGATAATGGTCAATTTGCGTCCTTCACGGTCTATTTGGGTGTATTTTCTTGATTTGTATTAAATTTCGTATTCAGAGCTGTCAAGTTTAACATAGAATTAAATACGCTCATATAATTTTGACACATTCGTAAAATTCTAAAAAAGTGTTTTGTATAGATCTGTAAAAAGTTTTGTAAACGAGGATAAAAGTTATTAAATCAAGTTTTTGATCTTAGCCTCTCTCAGAGAGTCGCTGTGTCTCGCAGTGCAAAATTCCAGTAGTGATTTCTCTCTATACAAGTATGCACACACCTTTGGAGTACTCACAAAAGCTAGCCTAATACAATCTACACTGTAGGCCTAGGTGCATTTTTCGATGTCGAAGGACGAAAAATAATTATGAGCTCCCCATTTCATGAACGATGGGTGCTGTGCGGCGAGGTTTAACCATGAACGAGTAATGTGACATGTCCCGTTACTTGATAATATATGAGTTTGTCTTTTCATTTTTGAACAGTGAAGAATAAATTATAAAATATGAACGACCCATGTGTCCGTTCTAGGTACAATACATAAAGACATGTACAAGATAATGTAAATGAGGACGCCTGGAGCAATGCGTGATATAATGTCGTAAGTAGGCCTACTGTCATGCATATTTCGGCACAGATTGCAATGTTACAGTGGCTATTCACTGGCCCACAGAATACCAAACACCTGCGAAAGGCAATATATTATAAAGTACGTGTACTCAGTTTTGCCCATTATTAGACTCCTCTCCTTGTATGCTTGTCATGCGCTTGGCTTTACCCCCCCCCCTCCCCCTTACCAACCTCGTCCCTTGTACAAGCATAGGGCCATTAATAAAATGTTGACCATCCATGAAAAGGCCTGGGCAAACTGGAGACAGGGCGTTTTGCACGAATAATTTGACTGTTTCATCAGAAACCTACAATAGTTCATGTATTTGATTTTATATTATAGTCCCACAATCTAGTTTTATTGCAAGAATAACTAAAACCAAACTTTAATTCATTATCGTAACTGAAAAGTGTACCTAAGCTTCACAGAATATCCCTCCACCCCGCTCCGGAAGCTTTTCATATATGTACGGGGCAAGGTGGCTCCTGATATGATGTAATCTGAGTAAGCTCCCCCCCCCCCCCCCCGGCCGTTTAGCGCAAGAATCTCGTCTTGTAAATGTATTCAGTACAACAACAAATAAAACCCTTTTTTTTATTTTTTCTGAATTTTTGTTTCCCCCTCAGAGATGTGAAAATGATGACCTTTATCAATGGAGTTGTCGCGTTTTGTGCCAAACAGTGCTATCTGTTACATCAGCTAACTGGCATGCCGCATGACCCAGCCAGTCTTCTCAGTTTCTGAAACTTCACATAAACGAATGTCGGATAATAGGGACGAGCTTGCCTGATTACAAAAATGTGTTTTGTTTAAGGCACAGAACAGAACTGTCGCCTTCAGCATTTTTTTTTTTTTTTATAGGCAAGCACGTGCATTTTATGTATTTTAACATTTTGAAAATATGGGGAAAATGGGCAATTCTGTCATATCTGGAATTTCAAGAAATAAATTCTCAGAAATAACATAATTGCAAATGCTTTTAATTGCTTTTGGGCCCATTAGACTCGCGTCATTCAGCGAAGGTTAACTAGCAGAAGCACCGGGCGTTGCCCGGGATAAATCTGCTTCATCCGCTCTTTCTCTCCCTATCCCTCCCTCCTCAGATAGCCCTGGCAAAGTCAAATGTGAGGCGGTGGGAAAGAGAGAGTGGGCAGAAGAAGAGTTGTGCACGAACACACAAATATATTGTGAATGGTTACCAGCACATATATACATTGTACTGTACATATATCCACACTTCGAGCCTCCATGCTTTTGGCGGACGGACGTGCTTTGGTGCTGCTAACGAAGCAAGAACTCGCAGCTAAGTAAACTGGTTCACTTCGTTCCTGTTGAAGTCTTTTATTGTTCGTTTTTTTTTCACTTGAAAAAGGCGAAAGCCGAAAATTTTGTGTATTTTCTGTCTTCTCTTTAGTTTCCTTTGTATCGTTTGGGTTTTTATTTCTCACGCGGCGTTTTGCAACATACAACCTTTTCTTTTTGCCCAATTTTGACTTTGCTTATACTTTATAGCCCTGCTGCGACCCCACAGTTTTTCTGTGGGTTTTATATTTCGTGAATATATTCACATACGCTGTTTACGTTGCACACAAAAACCCAGGGATACTCACCTACAAGTACAACACAACAAACTACGACATAAACATAATGTTAATAAACAAGGGCGTTAACCGTGACAATTTTCTTATTACCTTTCCTTGTTTCTCGCGACTTCCACACAAAAAAATGGGGCTTGTCTGTTTTCCCTGTGTGTTTCGTCATTCGTTAACAAAATGGTAACGCGAGAATGGTGGTCAAATAAACATAGTGATAAATTGGGGGCGAGGCTAGAGATATAGCGGAGAGATGTAAACATAAATGTATACACTGCAGCCACATCAAGACATTACACAGGCCAGCAGTTTCCACGGTACATACGTACATATACTCGAGCCAAAAAGTTAAGCAACCCTGGGTTATGCTCAGAACTGACAACTTTATTTTTCAATTAATTCAAACACGTTCATTGGAATCAATTTATTGTTATGTAAGTCTGAAATCACATTCAATTTCATTTTACCCACCCCAAAAATGGGGCTTAATGACTTAAACAAAATTTTCTTTTATACAAAAACAAAAAAGTCAATAATTGAATGGCAAGAGTTCACAAATCTTGTTGGTGAAGGTTGCTTAACTTTTTGGCTCGAGTGTATATTGTACTCGTTATGAATACATGTACTGTAACCCTACATCAGTCCGACGTATATTTTGGTAGAAATACCATAAGGGCGGGTTCCCTATATCCAACCGACGCCGGTGTGATGTTGTAAACATCGGATCTATGTGGAAACGATGTCGTTCCTTTGCCCAAACTTGACGACAATCCTCAGCGTCGGATTTCGGTAGGAATCATGGCTGGAGAATTATAATAGCATCATGCCGATGTAACTGTCTTCTTATGACAACACCACCACCACTACCACCAAGACAATGAAACTTTTTCTGTCTCCAATTATGAATCAACAGATCACTACCTCCGCACACCATCAAAACTACCACCACTACTATCATGGCACGGTTGTCTCCATCTATCAACTTCATCACCACCATTACAAACTCTACCCCACCCCACCCCCCTTCTTTCTCCATCTCAATTCTCAAAATATCAAACCACCTCATCACAACACCCTTCACCACCACCACCACGACCTCTATCACCACCACAACCTCTACCACCATACGGCCCTTCACCACCACAACCTCTACCACCATACAGCCCTTCACCACCACAACCTCTACCACCATACGGCCCAGGAAAAAAAAGGAGTACACATGTACATGGACGTACCTGAGTACCTGGTTAAGTCTGACCGCCTCGCCCTAACATATAAAGAGAGAGAGAGAGGAGAGAAAGAGAGCGAGAGAGAGAGAGAGAGAGAGAGAGAGAGGAGGAGAGAAAGAGAGAGAGAGAGAGAGAGAGAGAAAGAGAGGAGAGAAAGAAATATAGAAAGAGAGAGTGAAAGAGAGAGACTGCAAACTGCAGCGACGGCAATTTGAAGTAGAAAAGAATAAACTACCACACACTGTAGACATGCGAGAGCTGACATTTACCCAGTATAATATCACGTGTATGATCTGTATACATGACACAGGAGGGAAGCCTGGCCAGGCTATGAATAAAATCACAATATCAGACCTTGCTGAGGTCTGCTGATGTAATATTAATCAACATTTCTACAACAGTGGTAAAGGGCAACATTTTTATGTAGTTTGTTGGTTTGAGATGATGTCGGTTTCTTTGCAAATGTTTTGTTTATTTCACTCACAAAGTCTTTGACCTTTGGTATTCATGATTCAGTTCGATACTTGAACTTGAAGAGACGGACTTTGTCACGATGCAGCGGCAATGTAGCAGCTATTTTGTACCAACCTAAAAAAAAAAAATAAATCATTGACACAAATTGACAAATTATTTTGCTCGATTTTTCTTCTCCCTCAGATTATAAGATGGATTAAGGTTCGAAAATTTGATTTTGGGGGGGGGGGTCCTTTTCTAATCCTTTTTGGGATTTGTTACTTATTAATTTTTGTTTATTGGTTTTTCCACGCATGATTTTGCACTAAACAGCCCCCCCCCCCCCCCCAACCCACACTTTTTTTTGTTGTTTGTTTGTTGCTACATTGACACAAGGAAGACACTTAATCATGAAAACAAAAGGAAGGATAGACAATCACATAACTAAACAAACATGAAACAAATAAACAAGAAAAAACTTAAGTCCAACTCTCAGGTGAATCATTTCAAGCAGAATGCAAGACTTTACATAACCGAATCAGGGACAGAAGATATCAGTAGAGAGTAACTATACACAGTCATGGAGCAGCAAAGGTCAAGGTCAACAGCTAACAATAACATAGCAGTCAAACGGTGCAGGTCACACCAGTGACGTAGGCCACACATAGGGCTGATGACGTCACATAACCCTTGGCTTTATATAAAACATACTTATGTCCCCTGCGTGTTTAAAACAATGTGCTCGTGAGGAAAAACAGGACTGTAATAATGAGGTACATACATGCCACCCGTTACTTCGGGCAAAGCACTTTCACAATGGTTAAAACAACATCAGAAAAAAAACAACTACATAACTGTATAAAATGAATTACCATTAGGTACTGTAGACCCACTGGACACTTTTTCATAAATCCTCACATTCAGAACTCCCATAATTAATAACCAATTTTATTAAACATGAAAATACTCATGGCAATTGTCACTAGCAGGCTTGCATCTGCCACTGCAAAGTTTAAACCCTGCCAGCCACACAAGTTATCATATAAATGTAACATATAACTTACTCAGCCAACCAGTGCCACATTTATTATAAACAGGTAGGCCCTACTTGCTAACTAAAGCTCAGGACACAACAAAATGGGGGCTTGGTCTGATGGGGCAGCTGGCAATGGGTCTATGAATTTGTGGGGGGGGGGGGGGGGGGCGGGCTACTCTCCCCGTAGAGGCCAGGGGCATTGGTAAAGAATACTGGTGTAGGAGAATCAAGAGGGGACGGACCTTTCAGCATAATGTTCATAAATATTTTAAAGAAGATTCATTAAAATTAATATGCATAAAATAATAAACAGATGTATAATTTAATACTAAAGGAGCATTTTAAAAAATTGGGGGCTCCATTTTCCATATGACCTGAGCCCATTACCAGCTCTGCGCGCGTCTGTTCAAGATCTGCCTTGAGAGGTGGCCGAGTAAAGGGGGGTCAAATTAGGCGGCAACTTCCAGATACCTACATGGAGCCGGCCTAGTCCTGGTTAACTTTCACATCCACCAGCGACCATGACGCCATCGCCTCAGCTCATGAGTTATTGTCTAATCTTCACAATGTTGGAAGATTAGCTTAGGCTTGTTCAAAAAGGGACGAATTTCTTTGCACTTCTAACCTCCACCCCCATTTCAAACCCTGTTTGAGAGAGAAAAAAAAAAGCGCTGTGACCAGAAGACAATGTTGCATCACCTCTTCAATTAGCCCCATTTTCACACAATCTCTTCATTAATGCAGGGCAGGCCTGAACCCGCCATGATCACCTGGCATAAAAATGATGAATTACATGTATGTATACAAGTACAGCAATGAGTGAGGACTGTTTTCACATGCTGTGCAAGAATGAGGCACCAATCATATCGGATTACAAACTCATATCAAGTAGATACTGTACAAAGAATCAAGTGAACTCTCACTGCTCAGCTCAGTCAAGTACTTTATTTCATATACATCCCCCCCCCCCCCCCCCACCAAAAAAAATACCACCACCCTTGTTTTCCCATGCAGATGACATTTTCATTCACACCAGCAAACTCACAAAATGACAAACTGAGCCCCTTTTCAAACACATTATAACTGACTCTGTCCATGCATTCCTGCACTGAGCCATAGCCAGTGGCCTTTTCAATACATGTACAAAAATTTTTAAAAAAAATAAAATTTGCAAGCAAAACAACAAAGAATTCATTTGGGCACCCACCAGGGAAAAAGTATGTCAAATTCACTGTCATTCAAGAGAAGCACAAAACCTGTTTACAGTGTAATTCCTGTTGTGTGTGTCATTCTTAAACTGTATGTATTTATTCCAAACTGATTCCTCAAAATGGAAGCACCTCCTAGTCTTCTGGGATAAGGACAAAAAAACAACTTATGGCAGCTGGAAATCGAGAAGAGCAGGCCAAACAGGCTGCTGCCCGGGGCAGAATTAAATACATGTACATGTAAAATTTATCTCCACCACTCCTCCCCCCAAAAACCCCGCCGACCGGCGCTACACTGTGGCGATGTGTCTGCTCCAGATGTAACTGGACTGTATATGATACTAAGGCAAATTTCTCAAATGGGATTAAAGAGGTGTACAAATACAAAACACATGTACTATCGTGTAACCCAGTGAGCTAGATCTCAAAGGCCTTAACAAATCAGTACCACTACCAGATGTTCAATTTTAAAAAAAAAGAAAAAAATTTGATATAGGGCCTACAACAGTTTTCCCGGGGAGGGAATCAATTCTCTCCCTGTGTGTACTCAGGTGATGCCAGTTAACAACATCAACTTAATACTGTACTATGACTTACTTTGACAGTTGCGATCGAACACTATCCACCCCTGGCTCTGAATGAAACAATACACTAGATCATAAACAACAGCAATAATAACCATTAGTTTCTCTCATGGCACTGACCAGAGTGTTTGTACAGACCGGCCTATCCCCACAAGAAAAAATGTACATGTACATGTACATAAGCCAGCCTAATGTTCCATCAAGTCCTTAGTTTGAATGGCAATCACCTACAACTACAAGTTACACTCAACCCAAATATTTTGAGGTGAGTCAAAATAGTGAAATTTTGAATAATTTGAATGAACATCCAACAGGTCGTTTTCTCCCACCACAGACTGCGGCATGGAAAAAAGATTTCAAGAAATTCCATATTGGTAGCTTGTTGTTGGCCTATTTGAAAAAGAAAGAGTGGTGTGTGTGTGTGTGTGAGTGAGAGAAAGAGAGAGAGAAAGAGAGAGAGGGAGAGAGAGAAAGAGAGAGAGAGAGAGGGAGAGAGAGAGAGAGAGAGAGAGAGAGAGAGAGAGAGAGAGAGAGAGAGAGAGAGAGAGAGAGAGAGAGAGAGGAGAGAGAGAAGAAACAGACTAAACGTAGAAAGTGCAAACTCGCACAGAATTTGATCACAATGAATGGGTTTCTGTTGTTTTTTCTGTTGTATTCTATAGAAAGATACTTTTAAAACACAGTGTCCAAAGAAAGACATGTAATCTAAAAAAACAAAATAGAAAATTTCAAAGGTAGCAGCAGGGTCCACTGGAACAAAACTAAAATATTTGACAAGATAAGAAAAAAAAAGTTGTATGTTGCAAAACCCAAGATAGATTACAATAAATCAATTATACAGCATTTAACAGCCTCTATGGGAATCTTTCTGAAACACTAGGCCTTTGCAAATAATATACATAATTTTTTCTTTTTTTGTTTTGTTTTTACTTTTGTTATATTTTAAGTTGGTAGAATGAGGTCATCTTCTGGTGTCGTCAACTTTGACAGTCTGTGCTCAAGACTATCAAAATGACATCACTGCCTACTGATGACACAACATAATCTCCTTACACAATAACTGTTCAAAAATAAATAATACACTATCCTTAAAATCCTTTTAAATAAACACTCGTGGTTTGATAGATTAAATTGTGTAAAACTTACAACAAAAAACACACACGGATGCATAATGATTTTGTCATGCATAATTAGAAAATCAATACACTGTATGTCAAATCATACATATATATCATAAGGTCATTCAAACAGCACACATCAATACTAATTAATATACAGGGCTTGTACCACAAATAACCTATTAACTTAAATGATCAAACAGTTGTGGGTAATTTTCCACTATAATTGAGGGCAAAGAAATGTGACGGTACTTTCTTGAGGATGATCAAAATGGCAGTAACTTTCTAATGCTACCACACAAATGAGAAATGGGCAGATCTACATCAGAGGCCAACATGAAAAAAAACAACAGTTGAATGTTTGAAACAAGTTACTCCTGGTCAGTGCCAAGTACTGGGCTCATGCTACTGACCCATACTGTTGATGTAATTACAAATGTATGCATGTATAGGCAATATTTCATGTTTACAATACCATACAGGTTAAAACTGCATACATCAGATGGCATCAGACATATACTGCATTTCTATTCTATGCTTGGAACTATAACCTACTCAGAAACTTGAAAGTTGGCAGGGTTCATAGCAGACTTTGATGAGAAAATTCAAGGTTTTTTCAAGGTCAATTTTTTCATTTTCAAGGCCACAAAACGCCGCGACAAAAACTACACGTCTGTGAATTGCTGATGCCCGTAAAAAACTTGTGCCACTACACCGCTGTCTCCGTTTCTGTTAGGCCTGGCGCCTAGGCCCAGTTTTTTTTTGTTTTTTCAATTCTATCGCATTTTTTGTTTTTTCAAGGTTATTCAAGGTTGTGCTCTGTTTTCCAGGCTTTTCAAGACCTTGAAAAACAATTTTCGTTTATGAAGGTTTTTCCAGGTTTTCAAGGTCCGCTATGAACCCTGCCTGTGGTAATTCTTCCCTATCATAGGTGAAAGCAATAAAGACAAACACTCACCTCACCAAGAACAAGAACTTCAGGACATCCGTTTTCATATTTAAGACCAAATGTGACCCTGATAGTTTATCTAGCAAATTTTTCATGCTTATCTGGCAAATGTTTCCTTTGTCTATGAACAACACAGAAGTTTTAGTATTGCAGCTTGGTTTTGAATCAATGCATAATCCACATATTGACAAGCATCTGTATGGGGAAATACTGAATGCCAAACCAAAACCAGAAGTGTTTGTGAGTTATGGAAATGATGGTGGACACATTATACATGTACATAATCATGTGATTTCGGGAATTCTTTGCCCAGGCAATGTACAAAGACATGGAAATGTGGCTGTGATAATTACAGTATCAACACACCCAAAACGGTCTCATTTTGATTTCACTGATACCTAAGAATTATTAACTTTTCAACCTGATCTTTCAATACAAAACATGATGGTAACTACTGACAGAAGTACACATGTATTTCCTGAACTTTTGGTCACTGCCAATGACAACACCCATCTGCATAGGCCCATATATTTTCCACCTCAAGGAAAAAGACAAAAACAAATCCAAACAAATCAGTGAATTTCCTGTAGATTCCCAACTCTGTACAATAATTAATAATGCAATGTTATGTTTTATGCCAGATGACGACCATCTCATACAGAACTGACTGATCCCTGGTCATGTCTATGTGATTTTTGTGATCACACAACCATCTGTAAGAAACAATGTCAAACATCAATACAGCTAGACTTGAGGCCCTGGTCTCTGGCACCCTGGGACAGCATACCAATCATACAACACAAGCAGAAAAGATTCAATACGAAAATATTTGCAATTTGTCCTGGTCCTTTCTTTATAGGGAGGACATAGCTGGCAAATGGATGGATTGAAAGAGTAACTTACAAGCATGTTAATACAGAAAAATATTTGAAGCATATTGAAGAAATATGATGTGAAAGTATGAAAAGTATTTTTGTCTCCGGTAACAAAAAAACAACAGTGTTACCCAGTCTGATAGTCACATCAGGCAACATTAATATTACCCACTGGAGGAGTCAAATTGTCAACATACATGCATAGCAGCCTGAAGGATTGTACAGCAAGATAGTGCAATGCTTCAAGACAGAAGATTGCCAGTTTACAGTGAGAAGCACTTATATACATGTATTAACATTAGTTAAGGCTTTCTTCAAGAACAAGAAATAACTTCTGTGTCTTCCCAGCAAATTGAAACTTCCCAACCCTTGCAATGCACATATAAACCTACATATATAAAAATATGGTGGGTGGAACAAACAACACAAACAACAAAAACCTCACCTAACTGGCACACATAAAACCAAAACAGATGAGGCATTATTCTCAGTCTGACATTTTTGTATATACAAATCTTTCACATGATAGAATTATAATATCAATTGTTTTTACAACACAAGAGCCCAACCAGCTGACTTACTTCAATCCGACGCGTAAGAATGACCTCAAGTTTGCTTATAGTAATGACAGTGTTCCTAAGCTGATCTGCTGGTTACGACATTGCACTGCCATCACTGCCATTAGTTTGTGGTAGGAAATATCTGCAATGGTGATCCTACCAACTCTACAGAAACCCAACAAATATTTGTGGGACTGGAGAGGGATTCTGGCTGGGTGGCTGCAGGCAAACACAGGGCTGGAACCATGGCCCCAATGGCAGACACAGACACAAGCATCTCCTTGCAGCACCATACTGAAGCACAACAGTAGACACTTCACTTTGAGCACAACAGTGGGAGGCACCAACATGGCAAAGATGAAAACCTTGGGGAGAATTTACAGCAAAAGCATGGAGGAGTAGTCCACAGGCTGCAAGTGAAAGTAGCCTACTGATAACCCTACATTTCATTAATTTTAAAAACAAGTGACTTCTCCCGCATTTCTGGAAAATTCTGATTTCACTACAATGTCAAAAGTGGGTGTTGCTCTCCCTTTGTGAGAAATTCCATTTTCAATCAGTAGTTACAAGCATACGTATACCTACCAGAAAATAGTTAGATCTAATCATATACCAAGGGCCAAAAGCTCTCAATCTTCTCAAAACTGCATTTTTCGGGATCGTTCAATTGTCCTCAAAACCAACCATTTCTATGCACCTGTACTGAAGGCCTCAAATCTCCAATAAGTGAAAACCTCACCACAACAGCTCTGATATCAGTGGCCACAGATTGGTGCAACCTCCTGCATGATTAAGGTTTTAAAATGCCTGATAAAACATAGCCCTCTTTGTCTCTAATGTGGTTCTTGTCTCATCAACTCGAAAGATACCAATATACCTGGTACCTTGTCTAGTCTGGTTATCTCACATAAGACATGCACCCTGTTTAACTTAATCACCCTATAAACATAACACACGTTTACCATTTTATGACCTATTCTGGCTATCTCAGGTGTAATAAGTAAATCTTGCCTAATTTGATTATCTCAATCATACAACATAACAGATTCTATGTAGGCTGTGAAAAACTTCAGTGATGTTGAGACTCTTTTAGTGAAAAGTAGGAAAATCCCAAACGGAAACTAGCTGTATGTGTCGCTGTTGTATAACAATGCTGTGGTAAACCAGATCAATATCCACTGGAACAAAGACAATTGGGACACCATACTATAGCCAAAAAATCTGAAAACTAAAAAAAAATCAGCCAAATTACAGCCTTGAGAACTCATCCGGCACTGACAGTTGACCAGTTGTGTAACTTTCTGCACAAACTCTAACTTGCCAGTTCCCACAGTTTAAAGGCAGAGTGACCTGAATGCTCATATAAATACAGGGTGTTTTAAAAAATGTTTACACATTTCAAATATTCATTAATACAATGTCAATTAAGATTTTATCCCAGATTTACATTTCAAACTAAAAAGGACAGAGCCCGAGAGGTGTAATTTATTTGACTTATCACATATGCTGAAAGTGGCTGCCGATCTGGGCCTGACACTAATGACAACACATTTCAATTAGTGGAGTTGCAATCTTAACATCAAGTAGTTCATTTGTCTGTACATTTTATTTGTGACACTTCATGTCCCTGGACGACTACAATATCAGAGTGAACAATTAAGCCAAGCTAGACCCTCTCCTTCCACTCCTGCTCCGGCAAATCACAAGCCTATCATTTCGCATCTCTATGACTTTGTGCAAAATTCCATACCTGACAAGTTGAGCACAAGCCCATTTACTCAATGAGTCTGTGATTAAATCTGACCAGAAATTTGCTAGCAGCACTATAAAAGGGAACGAACTTAAAACACATTCACATGATTCAGTCATATCCATCATAATTGGTACAGGGTTCCTGGTTCCTGCACTCTGTGAGAATGTTCCTCCAGGGTTAGTCCATGGCTTAAATGTTTAACCCCATGGCTATTTAAATGTAGGAAAATGAGAGAAAATTCAGGACAATATCTTGAAGCTTCAACTTAAAAAAGCCACTGACAATACCGTCTATGTTAATTATAAATATTAATGAATAGCAAATCTATGTCCAAATTCACAGGAATTAGTTTTAGAATAAATGAGAAACTCCTATCAGGATTTGAAGGTGTGGGGGTGAGAAATGCATTTCTGTACTTTAGTTTGTTTTTGTGTTTGTTTTGTTAGTTTAATGAATACATGTATTAAATCCAGAATTGGCAGATACTTAAAATCTGGGTTATAATTTCTCTAGCTCTGCCACTCAGGGCCAGAATCGTGCTTTATCAATACTGAAATGTTCATATTGAACACAAGGGCGGGTAAGGTTTCTTGTAACACAACAACAGCACCAAATTTCATTGATGTGTTTTTAGAGATAAAATTCCAGAATGTACCGGTACAAGTATAAACACATAATACATGTACATGGTAAAAAAACTGGTTTAAAATCTGGTGAATTGAGCCCAGCAACGCGGTAGTAATTTTTGGCCTGGCATGGCAGCTTTGCTCCTTTCACACTGAACTAACCCAATCCAGAGGTATCACACTGCTCCTTTCACACTGAATCATCACAAGAATTGATACAAACAAGAGGTCTCACAGTGCTCCGCTCAAACTGAATTAATACAAAAATTGATGCAAGTGGCAAGTGTCACAGTGTGCACTGAACTAACACAAGAATTGATAAAAAATGACGTGTCGCACCGCTCCATTCACACTGAACTAACCCAAGAATTGACGCAAACGAGAAATGTCAGTGCTCCATTCACACTGAACTGATACGAGAAGTGTCCCACAGCTTCATTCGCATTGAACTAAACCAAGAATTGACCCAATCCAGAAATGTCACACTGCTCCATTCATACCGAACTAACCCAAGATTTGATGCAAACGGGAAATGTCACATTTTAAGCAGCTCTTTACAATTAATTACACAAACATGCAAAGATGGGGACCACTTGCTTGTTCCTTTGCTAAATATTTACAAATAAGTAATCAAATTCTAATAACAAACAAACAAAGAACAATGAATCATAATTTGAGCAAAATAAAAATAATCAACGATAAAATACTTTACACCTGAACAGAATCTGCCAGAATGGAATTTACAAAACCTACAGTGGGTGGTGGTGGCCTAAGGAAAACCTTGGGCAGCCAAAAGTAACCTGGTTATTATGAAGATTTGGTGTCAACAGGAACCAAAAAAAAATAAAAAAATGAAGAAGCAAGAAAAGGACCACAAAAATTAATGACATGCAGGAAAAATGAACTGAGCTCTGTCAATACTTCGTGGCCCTGCCCTGTAGTGAAAGCCACACCTAACACGCCTAAACCGGAGTTGTTTTTTTTTGTTTGTTTTTTCCCGCCACAAAATTTTCAACTTCTAACTGTTTATCGCCAGCATCATCAACATAATGAACAGTTGACTTCAACCACTCTACAGAACTTCAAGTCTGAGTAACATGTGTAAAAATGCTAAACATCTTGGCACTATGGACTGTTGAACGCCAAAAATTCAACACGTTATTTGATTGTCTTGTCTATGACCATGTCAAAATCTACTTACAAATAGTATTACTTTAAAATTCTGTGAGATCACTAAATGACTGACTGCCAATTGATTGACGGATTAACTGCCTGATCGTCTGATCGAATGATATGAAAAAGCACACTGCATTTTCTACCGAATAAAAACATTTGATGCCTAGCTATCTCGTCTCGTCAGCAAATTATATAAGAGTGAAATTTTCTGGTTCTCGTTTTTTTTTTTTTTCACAGCAAAGACAAATTTTTCTTTCCTTCTCTATGACATTCAAATGTTTGTATCAGAAAGACCAATAGAAACACTTGAATCTGTCTTATGATCAAACTGTTTAACTTTAGGGGGGGAGGTTGCGGAACCAGCCTTGTAAGTTTATGCAGCCTACTCTGCAACCCATGCATGTTTGCTGTGCCTCACAGTAGTGCTTGCCCTGTATTTACGTAAGTTACTGATCAAAAGCTTCAACAGCTTTGTCCTGTCATGTACTCCATTTGTTTTGCTCCCTAATGAGGAATTACAAAATACAATGGCTTTTCTTCTATTGTGTAAAATTTGATTTTGGCGACAAAACAACGTTTGTGATTCTCACCAAGGACAATGGATATCAGGGCATTTCTACCTTTTGAAAATTTTGAGCCCAGGTTCTGTGTCCAGTTATATGTCAGAGTAAAAGCCCTTGCCACAACCTGTCGCCAGTGACTGTTGACCTGGTAGTAACAAATCTTGTGTGCAGAGTTCCCTTAACTATTTCTGAGAATGTTTTCCTGGGGCTTTTTCAGTGCAAAAATGTTGAAATGCAGGGCTAATTCAATGCAACAAAATCAAAGAAAAACAATTTATTTATTTACTTATTTTTTATTGACCAGAATTTTCCACAATTCTTCGTATTTTTTTTTTTAAAACCTTAGTAGAATTCCGGGGTTACTCAATTATTTCCAGGATTTTTTCTCAAATTTTTAAAGTCCATGGCTTTTCCAAGAATCCCTGGAATTCCAGGGCAATGTGGGAATTGCAAGTTTTGCAATTAAAATATAGTAACAAAAAAATACGAAAGTCAGCGATTAAACGTATAGCGCTTTATCTCTCAGACAAATCTTATTTTTCATATCTTCAAAGTACAATCCTAGAATATTTTCATGTGGCCAGAGTTACGGGCAGAACAAACTGTGGCATCTGCTTCTTTCAAATGTGTTTGCAATGGAAACCAGACATAACTTGTGGATGCAAAAACCCATCAACTGTCAAACATTTTTTTAATCTCCTATCTAATCAGTAGTGAGAACACCCTGAGAGTAGCAAACTCTCACTCGTTCTATGAAAACAACTTATAAATCTCTGGCTATGCTCTTTTACTTCTCCTTCCAGCAAACTAAACACTGCTTTAAATAAGTGGTGCCCTTATCAAGTCATAGTTCACTAAATATGCAGTCATCTCAAGAAACCACTAGAAAGTCATACACTCATATTATGGAGAACCGTATGGTACAACTATCATTTATATATAACTCAACTTTAAAGAAACAAAAAAATTTAATATTTGGCATGCTTGTAACCCTTGACAGCCTGCAGGGCTGTGTCAAAAGTTGGCGGCTAAATTCTGCAAAATAAGGGTTAAATAACATTTCCTTAACTATGTAGGCCTAACAATTAAGATTAAAATTAGATTTTAAAAAATGTCATCGGTTACCTGCTTCTCCTGAAAACATGCAAAAACTACGTTAAGATACTTTCCATGTGGCCCTCATTTATAAAAGACAACCCCCCCCCCCAAAAAAACCCACTTACGTACCCAAGAAAACTAGACAAAGTTGCATAAACAAGAGCACATTATTCTGTACAGGTAAATGATACTTTGGTTTCAGCTTATGGCCCCTTGAATGATGGCAAAGAATAGAAACAATGCCTGTAAACTGTCAAAAAAAGAAAGAAAAAGAAGCAGAGTTTGGGAAATCCAGGTTCCCATATTATTATCGAATTAAAGAAAACAGTTAATAAAACCTATAAATAAATCCATACAAGTATTATGAGAACGGTGATTTAACATTTTCTCAATAAAAAAAGAACAACTGGTTTTGGTATCTGAAAAGTTGCCAGATTTTGTGGTGCTGTGCCAGAGACATTCACAAAAAGGCTGTTGATGTGATGAGTCTTTAAGTACACAGGAAAGAATTAAAAAATACAAAAAAAACAAGAAAGTTTAGACTGTAACAAGTTCAGTTCTGTAAGGTAATTTCAAGATCTGATTGCACTACAAGGGACACAGACAATATGTAGATGAATGTATCATAAATGTGTGGCACTCCAGGAAAACCCGTCCGATGACGCACAGGCTGCTTTTGAGATACAGGCCTACAGTCATTTTTCTCAGTTTCTCCTCTTACTACACCTGACACTTTAAACGGCCATATCTCAAAAACTATTTGAGATACTGACTTCAAATAAAAAGCATTATACACAGAAAATGTCCCTCTTTCATAATAGTTGTATATCTCAAAATGTGAAATTTGACCCATGTGAAGGGTTTCCCTAGAGCACCACACAAATGTCTATAATCTTGAAATATTTCATAAATGAATGAGAAAAAAACAACTTGATTATTAGGAGAGAATAAACAAAGCCAGCCAAGTCTTCCAGTGATTGTGTACCACAAGCACAAATGGCATATGTAAATTAAATATGTAAGATTTGCTAGATAACATCTGTGCAGCAGTGCATCATTAAAGAAATGCAATAAAATAATTGCTTTGGAAAACTATTCAAACACGACTATATGCAGTAAATGATTCATTCATTCTCCAGAGATCTTCTGACCCATTTCTCAAAGATAAAATCCAATGATTTCATGGGTAAATGATTAATGTGTCATTGCATTTGTACAAGAGAGTTCAGTACTGTGATGCTCAAATTGGTAAATATTATGCCCACGGCACGTTGCCATTGGCTGCTTCTGGAAAGCTAATCATAAGGTTCCTACATGTCTCTGAGAATATTTTTCATGGGCTTTTCACATTTTCCAGGGCTAAAATGTTAAATTCCAGGGCTATTTAAATGCACAAAAATGAGAGAAAAATGAGAAAATAGTCAGACATTTTAAATGTAATTTGGCACTTTCTTTAACTGAAGGAGGACTCCAGGGCTATTCCACGGCTAATCCACATCTAATTTGCAATTTCCAGGGCTTTTCCACAACTAATCCACAATTTCCAGGGCTATTCCACAGCTAATTTCCAATTTCCAGGGTTTTTCCACAATGAATCCACAATTTCCAGGGTTATTCCATGGCTAATCCGCAATTTCCAGGGTTTTTCCTCAAATTTTTAAATTCAAGGGCCTTTATAGGCATCTCTGCCATTCCAGAGTTGCACAGGAAACTGGTATTAAACAAAACACTGTCTTTCAAAAAAGGTCCATGAAAACTATACAAATGTTTGTTTCTCTACATCCAAATGCCAGCTGAGAATACTGCATCACAAAGAGGAAATGTTGAAAACCAAAAATACTTTGGTATTGTGCCAAGTCAAGTTCAGGCCAGA
Organism: Onchidella celtica; assembly: GCA_963931925.1. NCBI lineage: Eukaryota > Metazoa > Mollusca > Gastropoda > Systellommatophora > Onchidiidae > Onchidella > Onchidella celtica. The sequence goes on along the minus strand of OZ007570.1, from coordinate 67,730,136 downwards.
CAGTGAAAAGTGTAGCAGTGTTTAATAAAGACATGAGGATTTCAGGCAAGACATGCTGAAACACCAGGCTGAGAAAGTGAAAAAAAATACAACCAAGAGCAATATAAAAAACATTGGCTAACCAATCATAATTGACATGACTACACTTAAGTTATGTTAACAAGTTATCACAGACTAGACCCAGGCTTGCCACTATCTGTACAGGCGACAGAAATCCCGCACGGCATTGCTCACTTGCTTCAAATCTTCAGCACTGAAATGAAAAAAAAAAAGCATAAAAATACCACGCTGGAAACAGAATCAGTGACATTTCATCTTCTTAAGGAAAAGACACAAGCATGTTGAAAGAGCAGCAGACAAACATCAATAGGCCTGTGATACAAATCCTTTTGAAACCAGATATGCACCCCCCCCCCCCCCCTCCTGAATTTTGCAAAACACAATGAGCAATCCTATCCATCTCAGTTTGCTGTTTTCACGTTTAACTATTTTCATTTTGAAAGATGCCATTCATGTATTCGTGACCTTCATCATCAGGTGGAGAAGACCAGAAGGTGCAAGTGAAAACATGAGAAATCTTTGAGAGTGCTCTGGTAGGGACAAATTTCCCAGTGAAGCCAGATAAAGAAATAGCTGAACAGTGAACACAACTCAGTCTTTCCCCTGTTCCGCTTCGCATCAAAAGTGTTCCTATTGAAGCACTTCCTTAATTTTTGTCCAATTCCTGGTTGGAAATCAGGAACACGCAATGATCCACGGCTGATTCACAAGAAAACAATATTTTTTTCTGGATGTGATTGATGTGCTACTCCCTTTAATGTTCACACTCCTTCGCTATGACCACCATTACAACAAATGCAGAAAACAATTTCCTGCTATGCTGAAAAGTTCTGCATTTCCACAATAGAATTTTGCACATACAATATACATGCTCATAATCTCATTTAATCTCAAGTTGCCACATTCACTTTTGTGCACACATGGGCTATCTTTTCATACAGTGGGGGTCATACTTGAAAATTGTGAGGATGAAGAGGGCTGCTCACACCTCATTTATAAGTAAGGCTGTGCTCTAAATGACACTTGTTTAGATGTTGATTTTAAACGAAAAATTTCTTGTTTGATTTGGGATGGGGGTGGGATGCATGTGTGCGTTATACTTATTTTTTGATGGCTCAGTGACCAGTGTGTAGAGTAACATTATTTTCAATCAATGACGGATGAACAACAAAAAGAAATTAAATTTAAATGTGAGCTTCAAGTTGGATTCATTAGCAACTTCTGATCTGGGGCTACGATGGTTTCTCATCCAGCTTTTTCTTGTCAGACTTGCATCATCTCTGTCACTGACCTTGTACAAGCTTTGTGAAAATCTGCCAACTGTTTCTTGGTGGCAGTAACAGTTCCCCCACTATTCTCTGTGGGCAAGGCTTTCAATGTATGTTCTAGCCATACACAAAAGGTCTGGGAAGAGAATATAGAAAACATGCATTCAATCATGTGTAACAGAAAGGAAACAGGATAACTCTACACCTACTGAGATCCCAAACTGTGCACTGTGGCCAATGAAATAGTCAACTCATGACAACAAGGACAAATTAACATCTAATTATGACATTACTAGCTGAGGCTTCAGCCCTCCATCTATCTCTCTGTACCTCTCTCTTTCTTCTCTCCCCATTTGCATTAGTGCGCTAAGCACATTGTTACTGTTAGAAAAAGTGCACCAACCTGAACACTCTTAAAAAGCAGTCAAATAAAAACTACAACAGCTGAAAGTGTTAACCTGCCAGACGAGGACAAAATGCATTAAAAAAATAAACCATTGCATTAAAGTTTGCACTATGATCTGAGTATCAACTGTGTCCTGTACAAAAATTTTGAAGGGCAATAGTTTTTTTTACGCACATAAAATAGATGATGAAAAACCCACATGGTATAGCAATTGTAATTTATACTCATTCGGCATGTATAAAATCCATCTCTTTCCACCCCTTGGAATTACAGGGTAAACAAATTCACACAATGTGAGATGGAGACAAATGCAAAGAATGGTGGGGCCAGTTTCAGAGACAAATTCAAAACAATGACCTATTTGTCAAGAAATTCATCCACATCCACTTCATTATCGATAGGAAATTAAGCTTCTGGAGGCAGCCTCAAAATAAAAGTTAAAACAGTGATTTTTCCAAATGGACTGTCCAACACTCAGTCTACTTCCTTATCCATACAAAATTAAAAGATCAGGAGGCAGCCTAAAAATAAAAGTTAAAATAGTGTTTTTTGTAAATGGACTGTCCAAACAAAGTATCAACTTTTTTCTGGCACCTGGCATTGTTCACTCTGATTTCTTGTTTGCTACTTACTGGCCGATGTATGAGCATTAACTCATGTAGAACTTCACTGACATCAGCTGACATGAAAGTTGGCAGACAAAATAAACTGGCATTGATCAAAGCAATCACCAGCGATTGACCGTGATCTTCTAGAAGTTTCTTCACTAGTGAGCGACGCAGCTCGAAGTCTTCTCTGTCCTGCAGAAGAAAGATGACAAATAGTTGACGTTCATTCTTTCATCAAACAGCAGCAACTACCTTTGGTTGAATATCTCACCACCAACAGAGATGATGCAGAGAAATAAAAATGTTAACCAACAAACAATTTAATTCAGATTTTAAGCCCTAAAATAATCTTTACCAAATCTAGGAAAATATCTGATAATAAAATTCATCGACCAAAAGTTTTATCGTTACCTTATTTATCCTGTAATCTCCTTCACAATTCGGGAAAGAACTAAATACTCTGAATTCTCAATGCCAATTATCTGTACTACATCAGGCTGATTTCTGTGAAAACTACAACTCTAGGTGTGTAAAAAAAAAACCCAGTAAAAAAAGCTGGGACGTATACAGGATGATGCCTTAAGTCCATGGATCTGACAGTAGTGGCACTCATCTATATCCTGGAAGTTTCCCTGAGGAAACTGTGTCATGTGGTTTCTCTCTTGCTCATTAATATCAATTCTCATCGTCTTAGCATGAAAGGTAATCTGATACTTCCATTGGTATTGTAAGGAATTGTTGAATTTCTCAGTAAAGTCTTACATGGGCCAGAAAGATTGTAGCTTCTCGTCAAACTGCTGTAGTCAGTGATTCTTGATTTACTACTTACTTGGTAACAAGCATAACAACCTCCCATTCCTCCTGCCCCAACTTTTGGGATAACCTGCTACTGCTATTCTAGCTCCCTTTCTACGTAATCTCACTGTCAGAAATATGTTCATGCTTTCATAAAAATGGTCCAGCATCGCCACATGCTTCCTAAAGAAATGTCTTTCACCTAGAACCATCACCATTTGCAATCAAAGGCTACCCTAACACAGATTTGTTGAGTAGACTTTTGATGGACAAATCTAATGAGTTTTGATTCGGCAGCTTTAGGGTTTGCCTGGACTGGGCGTAGGCCTTCATGACATCACTCCCTTGTATTTAATAGATATAATTACTCAATGAAAAATTGGCCGTGGCACACAAAGCCTAAAATTGACATATAAGAGCTGGCTTTGTTCATTATGGACCCTCAGTGTGGCATGCCCTACTATGGCGAATTACAGCAGATGACAATTTGAACTCCTTTAAATCTTAGCTGAAAACTTATGATTTTTACTGTAAATATACTTTGAATCTGTTTCATGAAATTGTACTTTTAGTGAGTTGTCTTTTTGCCACGACTATTTATTTTCAAATTTTAAAGACCCATTTAAATGGGAAGTGCATGCTGTATAAGTGTACATTTACTATTATTACTAGCGATAAGCATTTTCAGTTACCTCCTTCTCTCTCATACACTTGATCATATCAGTTAGAAACTTCATGACTGAAGCGTTGGCATCTTTGTGATCCAGTGAACAGGCAGCTATAGCACAGCACATGATGGGTTTGGCCATAGCACTCTGCAGAAATGGCACCGGAGCTCGCTGGATAAACCTGCACATAGGGAGACAGAAACTGTTATGACAAAAAGGATTTGAGACAAGATGGCAAATATTGACAGCAGAGCTGGTGAAGAGTCAAGTAGGCAGTGACAAAACTGCAGCAGTCTGATGTAAACAAGGACAGGGACTCAATACAGAGATGCCATGCTAATAAAAACAAAAATCTGAATCTGGCAAAAAAAATCTGAATAAGTGTGAACGACAACGAAAATTAAAATTGCGCCACTACTAAATCTACATTTTCTTTTAACCCCTTGCCCCGAGAATTTCTCGGGGTCAGCATGCTTGCCTTATGCCTATACCCAGAGAAATTCTCAGGCTTATGACGTGCTGTATTTGGAGTACTGTCAATGGGATATAAACCAGTAAAAACTCATGCAAATAACTGCAGTGATGTCCCTTGCAAATGGCAGCCCCCTTTCGTCTGTTAATTTTACAGTGAATTTTATTGAATTTTTTTATGTGCTGTGCTTGAAACAGACCATGGCTGCTAAAACACCTAAACACAATCAAGACTGACAGCAGATGAAGTATTCCATGAGGTGATGAATGATGAAGACAGTGATAATGATTTATTTGGTAGTGAATTTGACATTGTTGTAAGTTTATGCTTGGTTGTTTTTTTTAGACTAACTGTATACTTGCAATTGCATGTTGGCATGGAATTTTAATTTTTTTCACAGTTTTCGTTACCAGCCAGTTTTCATAATTTTTTCCTTCAAATTCAACCCCCAGGCCCCCACATCGACTTTGGGATCAGCTTCTGTGCATTTTATGATAGTAAAATGTCTCCATTTGAACCTTGTAAAATTGCATTGCTGTAGTTCTGCTAATAACTGAGCTATAGGCATGGTTATCTCCCTAGAGCAAAATAACCAAAATCTCCCAGGCATATGGGGGTTTACATAGCCGGCAGTGAAGGGGTTAAGTCCCACAGGAGTATGCTGAAAATCATCTTAATATACTTACACCATTTTCACTTCAATTCAACCTTATTTTATTGTTGGCCCTTTGTTTTGGCCTTTGCCAAAACTGAAAAAGAGCCCTGCCCAGTGGAACAGTAGCAAACTTGATCTTTGCTCTGGAGTTACGTTTTTGCCAGACGGTCAGACAGGAGCTATGCTTGATTGTAAAAATTGCACAAATACCCTGCATGATGTTTACTGTGCTGGTTTAGTGTTTTCCCACTCTCATATTTTAATTTCACAATTTGCGCCCAAGTAAAATCAACCTTCTCCATGGCTTAAACTTGAGCAATCTGGGTCTGAATAAGTAACTGATTCTCCACAATCGCCGTCTATAGATCTTGCTATGCCTGTATTATTCGACTGATTTCTCCTTGCATCATTGTTGCTCCCAAATAAATCATTTTTACGCTAAGACAATATCCAGCTGATTAAAAAGACATAGATCTAGCTAGCTTTAGAACTGACTCCCCCTTTCAGCACAATTGCCGCCAAATACACGTGTATGTCACATTGACTTAGGCGAATAGATCTAGCTAGGTTAAGAATCACTGTCATGTGAAACTGTACGAAGAATGTCAACAAGTGCTTGCATCAAGTGAACAAATCACCAAACGGTGCAAAAGAAGTGATGGGAGCAGAACTAACTTCTGGTTTATTCCTGAAATGATCGCGATATTCCGATTGAGGGCATTTTGTAACAGTTATACTTAAAAACCAGAAGCCGGAAGGAGAAAAAAAAAATGCCTGCTGCGGGAAGTAATGAAAATCAGAATACAGGCCTAGCTAATCGGCAAATCACCCGTTTCTCAAGAAAACTTGGAATCACTCCACTTAAATTGAAATGAGTGGCATCTCTGTCGATATGCTCAATATTACATTTCTGAAATTAAGCATTTTGATCAGTACTGACATCCTTGTGACAGAATAAAAGAATGCTTTAAGAAATTGCACTTGAAAGCTTGTTTAGTTTGAAATCTTACTTTTTTAAATTAAATGAATTGTGAAATCACAATTTATTTAATTAAAAAAAGCAAGATTATTCAACAAATGAAAAACAAAAAAAACCCAAAAGCAATCAAAAATGAATCTGCCAAATGATGAGTTTTAAATAAGATATTTGCCCGAAAAAGCTGCACTTTTGATGTAGACGACACTCGCGAGTATAATGTATTCAAGACATGAGACCACCATTTCTGTTCTACTAATGCAGACAAAAAAAAACCAACTGAGTTGAATGAAATTATCATGTCATACAGAATCCACAGACAGCGTGTTTCAATTGGAATTTGGTTTAAGTGAACCTCTAAATTGTCAATTTTGTAACAGAAAAATGAAAGATGCAGAAACAGGATATTACATTTGTTCACTGCCTTTATGCTGCCTGTGATCCCATGGAATAGCCTCACATGGGCAAAATGTGTGAAATTGGCAATTGTATATAAATTCCACATTCATTAACATCCCTGCTCACCTCAAACATAATCGAAACAAATCATCCACTGTGTCTGGGTGATTCCTCAGACCATTGTGTTCTTCCAGAATTTTGAAAGTGGGTCCACAAAATGCCTGAAAAAATACAAAAGACTTTACTGAACAAAGCCACAAAACATGACAAGCAGAAAGTTTCAAGTCACTGTTTGACAAACATATGTGATTTTTGTCTTGTAGTTTGTTATCAGAGATGGGAACTACTGATGGAAAATTTCCTGAACTTTTGATGCAATGCGCCACTGCATACTCCAATACACACATACACTAAGGCCACTACAACTAGGCACAACAACCTTCGTCCGCCTAATACTCTTGAACCGTTATCCTAGTGCTCTGCCTCCCCCCGAGCTTCTGCTCACCTATATTGACTTCTGTTTGATAAAACTCGGAGGCATACATCTTGTATTCGTTGTCCTAGATGTTCGTATTGTCCAATGGCAGGCGGGTGAAAAAGAGAGAACAGGGAGGGGAGGGGTGACGCAAGTGGGTTTGGGGTCCCAGCGAACGAATACTCAAGTCAGCAAGAGACACCGTGTTTTCTTCTTGGCAAGGCGACGGGTGCCGTAGCAGAGGTCGTGGGTTCTAGTCCCATCTTGATCATTTTTCTTTCTTCCTTCTTTCACTCCCGCTTTGCTTTCCTGAGCACTAACTAGGCACTACAACCTTCGTCCGCCTAATACTTACTTTCTCTTGAACTGTTATCCTAGTGCTCTGCCTCCCCCCCGAGCTTCTGCTCACCTATATTGACTAAGGCCAATGCATGTTGGACAACAAACAAAATACTCTCAACTAAAAAAAAAAAAAAACAACAGTTTTAAAAATCCGGAATTCAGGAAATTTCCTGAGAATTCCCATCCCTGTGCTATAACCGCTGAGTGACTGCATATTACAATTTAAACATGATCATCAAATATTCCAGATTTAGATTTTATGTCACATCAAACCTGCCCTCACCTATAGTACTGTCAGGAAAAAATATATAAATCTAAAATCATTTGAACAAAAGTTTTAAGTATTAAATTTTAACGGCATAATTATTTTAATATGTGCGGAACCTTTGTTTTTTACAGTCAGATTATGATTTAGTTTCAGGAACTCTGACATTTGCTCACAAATAGGAATGTGACAGACTGTATGGTAAGATGTAATTAGTCACATTTGTCAAAAATGACGTTTCTGACACATAAATTCAGTGAAACAAAAACAACCGAAGTCCTACCTACAAGCAACTTGTCCCACAAGCAGGAACACCAACCACTCTAACCCCCCAGCCACCTACCTGTAACATATCCAACAAGTCAGGGATACAACCACTCTCACCCCTCAGCTACCTATCTGTAACATATCCAACAAACCAGGGATACAACCATTCTCACCCCTCAGCCACCTACCTGTAACATATCCAACAAGCCAGGGATAAACCACTCTCACCCCTCAGCCACCTACCTGTAACATATCCAGCAAAGCCAGGGATACAACCACTCTCAACCTTCAGCCACCCACCTGTAACATATCCAACAAGTCAGGAATACAACCACTCTCACCCCCCAGCCACCTACCTGTAACATATCCAACAAGCCAGGGATACAACCACTCTCACCCCTCAGCCACCTACCTGCAACATATCCAACAAGCCAGGGATACAACCACTCTCACCCCTCAGCCACCTACCTGTAACATATCCAACAAGCCAGGGATACAACCACTCTCACCCCTCAGCCACCTACCTGTAACATATCCAACAAGCCAGGGATACAACCACTCTCACCCCTCAGCCACCTACCTGTAACATATCCAACAAGCCAGGGATACAACCACTCTCACCCCCATACTCATCTACTAGAATACTGCCCAGGTACAGGAAACATGAGTGTTGATGTGTCTGATACAAGCTGACCATCTGCACAATACACAAAATTTTAGACATGTTAATGTACAGTTGAATTTTAACACTATACATATCACTGGATAAGTCAACATATTATAAAACAACTATGTTTAATGATGTTTTTATATTTTTCTGGATAAATTTGTTGCTGAACAGTTGAATTTATATATGCAAATTAGAGGACAGATAAAATCATACTTTACCGATCACAAATACAAAAAATGTTGTACAGTTCAAATTACATTATATTGACCCAGACAAGCAACATGACCTTCATTCCACAGCAGGAAATAAGGGACACTTGACAGCTTGATGACTCTGCAAAGGAATGTAAGCTGTACTGCAGATCTAACACAAATACACAAATAGTTTAACTTTTCACATCGTCCGCCACGGAGACCGAGAGACCCATTTTACAACTAACTGAAAGGCTGTGTGCAACAGTTGGGCGACTCACTGCCAACCTTTTACACAGCAAAGTTCAAACCCTGGGTTTGCAAAGATTTAACATTTGCCCGGCACAAAATAACAAACAGATGTAGAACATGGGTAGGTAGGATTGCAGCAGGGAGGCTGGCTTTATTAGTAGCATCTGCCACACATCATGGACTAGAATTCCAGGTTTAGATACATCGTGCACTGACCTGTGTGACTAGAGGAGTGAGTAATGTCGCTGAATTCTTGCCTAGACATCGGATGGCAAAGCGAATACAGCGACAACATCGTTCAATGATCCTCACATCATTCTGGTACTTTTCACATGCCCTGGAGAGGACAGGCCAAACCTGCAGGAAGGATACAATGTCCAAAGTTCAGAGGTCGGAACTACTGACAGAAAAATTTCCTGAACTTTTGATGCAATGTACCACTGCGTACTGCAATACACACAAACACTGAGGCCAATTCATATTGGACAACAAATAAAATACTGTCTACTAAGAAAAAACAATTTTAAAAATCCGGAATTCAGGAAATTTCCCGAGAATTCCCATCCCTGAAAGCTTTTGCATGAAATAAAAATTTCTGGTTCAGCTCAATTATCATTACTATCATGATTCATCTCAAAATTCCCTGGGCCAATGATAAACTATTGATGACCTTTTGAGCTACGTTGCCTCTATAATTTTTCCAAACCACTGTGCGGAACTTTTGATGATGCTTTGAGCAAAATATTTTAAATCCAAAGCTAGTGTGTGACATTCAAACATTTGAGCAACATTTTGATGTGAATGGCACCATTACAGCACACCTTAGAGGGAACATTAATCCTGAGAGTTATTACAGGACTGACCAGACCACTCCATAATGCTGTCAACCCAACTTTTCAGGGTAGCAATGTACCAGGGATGAGAATTACTGATAGAAAATTTCCAGAAATTTTTCATAATGCGTCACTGGCAAACACATAGGTAGAATGGTTCATTTATTTTCCACCCTAGGGAATTAAATTTTTAAAAAATCAGAAAAATCAGGAAATTTCCTCGGAATTCCCATCCCTTGCGCAATAAATATACTTCAACTTTCCCAAAGTCTTTCAAAGACATGAGTTGTAAACACAGTGCTAAATATTGCATGAGCTGACACTTAAGCTGGACTGCACTTGCTCACAATGGGGATTTGTCATACAGTTACACTGTGCTCACAGTTATTCTAAGTCCTCTTAGCACACTTTGTTCCTGTACTAGTTGTTTCAGGAAGGTCCTTCAAATATGTAAAATAAATCTAAAAGCAGATTAATAAATTTTGGCAAATAAGTATCCCCACTTTCAAGCCCTAGAAAACTGACCTGACCCCCCCCCCCCCCAAAAGCTGATAGCAACCAACTGGGCAGCATCAGCTCACCATTCTAATCTCTTATCTAAATGTGTCCCAAGTCTCATTGTTCCTCAGTTTTAGATCAAAGCTGGAAAATCTCTGGCCAGTGGGGAGTTCTTTATGTGTCACACCCCCCCCCCCCTCTATTTCCTAGATGGCATCCTGTAAGCTTTACTGTCTGAAAGTGGTGTATCTTAGACCTCTGTATGGTAGATCTGATTTTCAAGTGTGTACATTCAGTGAATGAAGTTAAACATCTGACAGTCTAACATAATGTAAAACTGCACAATGTGGCTAGAAGAGATGGGTGATGTCCTTACCTCCAGTATTACAGCCTGGCATGGATGTGTTTGACCATTGGTTACTGTAGGATTGGTATGCCTGCCAACAAAACAAACCTGGACCTTCAGACATGTTATAATCTCTCTCACCCACAGCCAAAAAAAAAAAAAAAAAAGTAAAAAAAAAAAAGTAGTGTTTCCAATACAAATACATACGTTTTTGCAATTATTAATGAACAGACAACTCTTTTAATTATGTATGCAGTTGAATACTTGAAAATCTTCATTCCTCCAAGAAATTATCTTAAGGAAAATCACACATGGAACAACTTCCAGTTGTAGCCTTCTAAAACTTAATAACATTTCCTTGAAATCTTGCCACTACAACCTGTTTCTAAACTTTATGACACCTCCTTGAAATCTTGCTTATTCATCTTTTTGTCATTCATTACAAAGCCCTTGGGATCAATGCTAAAGCAGGAGTAGGGTCTGACTCGCAAATGTTGACACTGAACAGTGAAGATAGACAGCATCTTCAAAGCAATACGTAAAAATGAGATTCAGACACAATTCTTATATCTTGCTTCACCCGAGATGAACCTGGTACTGGTAGTTCATACATATTTTTGGGTCAGATAAGAGCTAGAATATACCGAGAACACGTGAGAGAAAGAAACAAGGAAATCTAAGACAAAAAATGCTGTGCCATGACACAGTACCTCTCACAGCATGTGTTAAAACAATGTAGACATAAAGAAGTACAGACCTATCGGTGTGTTGTGGAGTACTGTACCTAAAGACAGCAGCTAGACGATCCAGCCACACAGTGGGATCATTGGAGGCTCCCTGCTTGACCTGTGCACTCTCTTCATTCAGCAACTGCAACAACATTAACATTATTATATATTTCTATTTCATTTGATCTGCATGTTCATACATGAGTTAACAACATGTTCCACATTCTTTGTATCACCTTCAGCTACTATGGTCTTACTTTAAGTGGGAAAGTCCTGAACTGAAACTACCCATTTACATCAGTGTTGCATACATGGTATGATTGCAGAGAGCCAGATCAGCATTCAAAGGGAAAAAAGATACTTGGGATACTGAGGCCGAAAAAATCGGAAAACCCAACATGAACCGGCAAACTTACATCCCCGGAGTGTGTATAGCTTCAGCATTCACAATTTTAGCATCACTACGAGCATATATGTAGGTCAATGTTCACTTGTGGGCACAAGTAGTACATGTACCCTATTTACAGCCGTTAAGTTCCTTATGCCACACCGAAATGCACAAACGGGTATTGTTTGCCGCTGTGACCTACTTTCTGCTCCATGCTAACGGTGGTTCAGCAGGACCTCCCATGTCTCGCAGTGCAAATCAACCAATAGTGAAATCTCTCTATACATACATACTATCTAGTAGTATACTGTTAGCATCCATCACAGCACTTCAAACTAATATGATGTACATAAACAATTGTGAATTTATAATTTGTTTTCAAAGATGGCATTGTGTAATCTTGTCATAGAAACATATTAAGTAGTTGCCAGAGACAATGATCAATTTCCCCTTCAATGACTGCCATAAAGAAGGTGTGCATGTTTCAATCTCACCTATGAATGGATTGAGAAACATTCCATTCTGCTAAGGTAGAAGATTTGTTTATGATATCAATGGTGAATAAGGATTGCACTTAGTCTTAAAACCCCTGGTGTGTCACCGCTGTGACTTTCCAGACTTAAAATTGACACTTTGATAAAAGTGAGCTTATCCTCCACCTACCTAGTATGAATAAGACCTTAAACTTATCACATTAACTCCTTTCTTTTCCTCCTCCTCTCTTTCAGCCTACACATTTGTTACTGCTAAAACTTGCACCAAAACTCAGGCTGTGGCAATCACATCTTTATCACAAAATTCTGCTTAAAGGCTCTTGATGGCTTCATTTTGTTTTAATGTCATATAATCATATGACTACTTAGAACAATGGTTACCAAACCTAAAATTAAGTCTTGCCAATGTTTCCTATTTGAAAACTAAAAGCATTTCAAGTCTAAAGGATAGCATTCATTGATTTACAAATGATAACGAAAACTGAAACATGCACACTCTCCTTAGGACAATGTGTCAGTTATGATCGTGGATGGAATAGGAAAATATGAATTAGGACTGAGGAAAATCAAATGTGGTGCAATAAAGCCAATGGTTGTGATTTTGTGCCATTTTGAGTGACCTACACTTCTTGAATACCAAAAAAAAAAAAAAAACAACTTTCACATGCAGAATCCATTTGATTTTAGCCACTACACTGCTCCATTCTCATTATTATTTACATTGTTGTGCAGTTCTTTCTTAAACACAGTAAACCCATGATGATCTCACAGTTACCACAGTGTAGAGGAAGCAATATCCCCCCCGCAGTTGAAACTGCCTCAAAAACTGATAATTTTCCTGTGTGTATGATGAATAACTGACCTTGTCTAGTGGTGACACCTGACAGGCACACAGCTGACTGAGAGCTTCTGTGATGTTGTTGGAAGGAAGCCTCCCCAATATAGTGGCTGTACCTGTGGTTACAAAAGAGAATGACACTAAGAAATAGTAGGCCAGGATGCCAACAAGACTTTGACAGCTGAGTGTAGTAGTGCTGTAGGAGATTACAGATTAGCCCTTAACCACCCACTGTTCAACAGTTAGAAAATATCAAGCAGTGTATAAAGTTTTTTCTTTTCTTCTTCTTCTTCTTCTGCGTTCCCCATCATGGCGGACGTCAAATCTTTACTCCAATCCTCTGCAAGAAAGCAGCTGTTCTCTTCAATTGTTCCAAGCTGCCATACAGCTTCTCCCTGACAGGCGTGGCCTCAGGCCAATGGGCTTCCCTTTGCATGTTATATTTTGGACAAGTCTGCAGGATGTGTTCTGCATTTTCTGCTTCTAAGCCGCATTCGCATACACTGCTGTTGCCAATTCTAAAGATGCGATGCATGTGATCCTTTAGCAGATTGTGTCCTGTGCGAAGCCTGAATATCATAACCTGTTCTGCTCTGTTCAGTTGTCTTATTGAGTCTTCACCCTGGAATTTTGGATGGTTATTTTTCCATTGCTTTTGGTATGTGGCTTTTATGATGGTCTTTACTTCTTCGTGGGAGACACTTCCATCTGGTTGTTGCTGCTTAGCTCCCTCCTTGGCCAGATTATCTGCAGCTTCATTGCCATATATACTGCAGTGTCCAGGAATCCATTGCAGGTAAACTTCTCTGGCTGAGTTTTTCAGTTGCATTAGCTCTGTAATAAGTTCATTGTGTATCATGCAATCTGGATTTTGGAGAGATTCGAGCACAGACCGTGCATCTGACAGGAATACAACTTTGGAGTCATATGTGCCTTCTTCCTTGTAGATGGCCTTTGATCCCTCTAGCAATGCCAGTGCCTCCGCTTTGTAATTGCTGCATCTCTTCCCTCCAGGCATTCTGATTTTCTTATTAGTTCCATTTGGCCATTCAATGAATATGCCAGCTCCTCCGTCGGTGACAGCTTCAGTAGCCGATCCATCTGTATATATTCTGACCCATTCGTCTTTTGGGTATTTCTGGTCAAGGTACTGCAGTGTCACTCTTTTCAGTGCCTCCTGGTTTAGGTCTTGTTTGGAGGAAATGCCCTTCACACTGGTTATAATAGGTGGCAGCTTTGTTCTTGCCCATGGTGGACATCTGTTTGTTACTTCTCTTACTTCCTCCACCGATAGTTTTGTTAGGTTGTGATTTTTTTCTAGTCTTTGTGCATTTTCCACAAAGTTTGTTCTCTTCAGCCTGTCAGTGCCTTTCTCTTTGGATCTCGGGTGGAGTGGTTGATGGATCTGTGACTTTATTTTAGAGTACTGGTTTAGTATCTTCTTGTCTCTTCTTTCAGGTAGAGATTCCAGTGTAGTAACTGTTTCCATTTCTGTGATGGGTGTTGATTTTATGCCTCCCGTAATGATTCTCAGGCTTTGGTTTTGTACTTTGTCAAGTTTTCCCATTTGGCTTTTGGCACATGTACCCCAAGCAGCCATTCCATATTCTAGTGCTGGTCTGACATATCCCTGGTAAGTATGCTTTAGGATTGTCATACTTGCTCCCCATTTTGTTCCTGCTAATTTTTTCATTAATCTGGTTCTTTGATATCCTTTTCTTTGGCATTCTGCTATCTGGTTTTTCCATGTTAATCTGGTATCAAAGTGCACACCAAGGTATTTGGGTGATTCATTTTTCTTAAGAGTGTGTTGGCCTACATTTAGCGTGATGTTGTCCAGCTTTGGAGAAAGGCTGAATACAGTGTAGTTTGTCTTGTGAGCATTTAGTTTCATACACCATGTTTCTGTCCAGTCTTGTAGGTGGTCCAGGGTGATCTGTAATCTCTGTCTGGCCGCTCCCGCATTACTATCGGAGGAGAGCAGAGCAAGGTCATCTGCGTACATCACTGCTTTTACTTCTCTGCATAGTGTTCCTTTCAGGTCGTTGACATATAATAGGAACAATGTTGGAGATAAAACCCCTCCCTGTGGCACTCCATGCCTCAATTTGGCTTCTCTGCTTAGGGTTCCTTGAGATGACACTCTAGCTTTTCTTCCATACAGGTAGCTGCAGATCCATTTTAGCATATTGTGCGTCACTTTAGCCTGCAACAGTTTCAGTATCATTCCATCCCTCCATACTCTGTCGAAGGCTTTCTCCATATCGACCCATACGGCTACCGTCTTCTTTCCTTCTTGGAAGCCGTCTTCTATGACCTGTGTGATATAGGTGATCTGGTCTTCTGTACATCGACTTCGTCTGAACCCGGCTTGTTCATTCACAAGGATGTGATTGCTTTCCAGATACCACATGAGTCTTGCATTAACAATCCTTTCTTGTAGTTTGCACAGACAGCTGGTTAGACTGATGGGTCGGTAGTTTTCTGGTTTATTACCTGGTTTACCTTCTTTTTTGATGGGGATAACGGTTGCTTTTTTCCAAGTGGCAGGTATTTCTCCAGTCTTCCATGAAGCATTAAAAAGTTGGAGTAGTTTTCTTTTGGCTGTCTCTCCCAAATGAATAAGCATCTCATTTGTTATTCCATCAGGTCCTGGAGACTTTTCTGTGGTTAGGGCTTTTAGCGCTTGCTCTAGCTCTTCTTTCTTCAGTGGATCCGTCATGATTTTATCCTCTGATTCCTTGTGCTTGTTCTTTAGGGTTCTATTATTTTCCTTCACCTTCTTGTCAGAATGTTTTTCCACTGATATGTTGCCAGTCTCCTGAAATTGTTTCATGAATGAGTTGGCTGCCTGTTGTGCGGTTTGCAGGTTACCATTTTCTGTTTCAAGGGCTGGGGGTGCAAAATAGTTTGGTTCTCTATTAAGTGCTCTTGTCAGTTTCCACAGTTTTGTCCCGTTCTTGTCCAGGTCCAACCTCTGTGTTTTCTCTTGCCATGCAGTCCGAGAAGTATGTATTGTTTCTCTTTTCAGTCTGGCCTCTGCTGCTTTGAAGGCGATCATGTTTTCATCCGTTCTTTCTTCTTCTGCTGTCTCTCTTGCCTGTGTTGCTGCATTAGTGAGATTCTCAAGCCCATCAGACCATAGGGGGATGTAGTTTTTTCTTGCTCCTCTTGGTATACTTTCCCTTGCGGCTTTCAGTATTGCTTCTGTGAGTTCCCTTGCAGATTTATTAACATTCTTGGACTTGCAATTTGTTTTGGTGGAATAAAGGTTGGTGCTCCTTTGGAATTTTTCCCAGTTTGCTCTTTTGTAGTTCCATCTGGGGACAGTTGGTGCTTGGTTGCAAGATTTATTTGAGTCTATTTCAGTGAGTATGGGTCTATGGTCGCTACCTGCAAGTTGGGGAAGCACTGCTCTTCGTATTTTCCCAGTCAGGTCTTCTGACGCAAAGGTGAGATCTGGGTTTGTGGTAGTTCTCCATGTGCGTGAGAAGAATGTGTCTGGGTCCTCTTCATCGTAGAGTAGTTGTAATTTAGTTTCCACTTGCCAGTTTTCCATTTCCTCTCCTCTCTTATTCAGATCATCGTATCCCCAGCTTGGGGAGTGGCTGTTAAAATCACCCAGTACTAAGCATGTCTCCTCTCCTATATCTAGTTTCTCAAGTGATAGTTTCTTGTTGGGTGGGCAATAGCAGTTGTAAATACTGATTTCAGAGTTGTCTTTGTATAACTTGATACCCTGTAGTTCTGACTGGTTGTCCGTGTCAATCACTATATCTTTTATGGTGTAGTCATTTTTAACTAGTATGATGATTCCACCCTTGTGTCCCGTTATCCTATCTTGCCTCAAGCACTGGTATCCTCTTATTGAGAAGCGTATGTTGTCCGTGAGATGGGTTTCCTGTATGCAGGCGACATCCACTTTTTCTTGATACAGCTTTCGCATTAATGGCAGCTTTTTCTTGGCTACTCCTTCTGCGTTCCACTGTAGCACTTTAAGATTGGTTCCAGTCGTCCGTAACCTCACACCTCTTCCCCTGGTTCCACAAGAAGAGGGTAAGGCACCACCAGATCGCTTGGGTGGGCCCTTTGGGCCCGGCGCCACACCTGTCCGGCGGGAGTCCACAGGCTTCACACCATAACTTCTAGTAAATTTTTGGTGTCCGTCCATGATTTTTGGGGGGTTGGTGCGTGTCACTGCAGTTTTCAGGCAAGGTTGTTACACCAGCCTGGTCTATCTGCACCTTTCGGTCCAGTGACTCCGGCTTTGGCCTGCTTTTCTGTCAGGATGTGCTTCCTTAGCCTTTGATCTGTCAGGATCTTCTGCAAGGCAGCAGAGGTTTAAGTTCGGAGTTTTCCATCTCCTATTTAGACTGCCTTTCGGTGCTTACGGTCTCTATCTAGCCGGGTTTGGAGTCAGAGTTTTCCTTCTCTTAGATAGGTTGCTTGACATTGCTCACGAGCCCCATCTGCCCGGGCCATGTTGGTCCACGGCACCTTCTAGGTGCAACCCCTTTTTTTTCGGGGCTCCTCTATCCGCCACCCAGGGGACGCGCCCCTGTGCTGTATGGCCCCAGCACGGGGGTTTTTTCTTTTGAATTCTTTCTGCTTTATCAGGAAATAATATTTCTTGATAAATATTTTGCATTCAATAGACTTTTTTCAAAATCAGTTTTGTCAATTTTGAAAGTTTGTACCATGCAGTCCAATCTATATACCTGGTTACTTGGATAATGCAAAAAAATATGTACGTAAGTGATATGTAAGAAATCTAATATAAATGATATCCAATTTATCTACAAGAATGTTTAATGCGGTGACATAACAACCAGGAAGTTGCTGAAAACTAACAACTCAAGACAGCAAAGACAACAGAGGATAATACCATTCCACCAAAATCATATATTCTTCTATGAAAATCTATTTCATTTGTTTGCTGGGGACTGAAGAACAGGAAAAGTGCAGTTAGAGGTTTATGGCACATTGGTGGTCTCTAGCATTAAAAGCTAAACTCTGATATTGTGTAGGTTTTATTTAGGAGTATGTGTATATAAAGATATGTTTATGTGTGGTCAATGCTTTTATACAGATGTGAATGTTGGACAATGAACAAGGAAATGGAGAGGAAGAAGCAGTAGAGATGTGTTTTATTAGAAGAATATTGAGAATATCATGGATGGAGAAAAAATCAAATGAGTCAGTATTGAGAGACTCTAATCTGAAAAGATCATTAATTAAAACAATAAGACAGAGGGAACTGAAATTTCTAGGATGCATCTGTCGCCTCAGGAGCCTCCAACATTTAGCGGTCACAGGGAAGATCGAAGGCAGGAAAAGCAGGGGTAGACAGAGAAAAACTTTCACTGACAGCCTTAATTCATGGACAATAAATAAACGTCACAACAACAACTCTTTCTTGAGGCTGGCTGATGACAGGTCTGAGTGGAAAGCCATGATCGCCAATGTGTTCCAGACAGGGCAACTGATGATGTATATAAAGATTATCTCTAACCACAGGACACCGTGGATATAGAATAAACCCCCAATACAGTAATTTCAAATGGTCTATTCAAGTTTGCTCTTTCCACATTCAATCAATATTTCCTTCCTTGTGAAAAGTTGAGCTTTCTAAAGCTAAGTGGTCTGTACCTGAGACACCAATAACATTCACCGATGGGGAGGAAACACTAACAGAATGCTGTCCATCTGAAAAAGAGGCTTTTAGTGTTTGTTACCTTTAAGTAGACCAATGGCTGCATCGTGTGAGAGGTTGAAAGTCTCCATGGACCTGACAATGTGCATAAGTCCCTGGAAGTGGTTGGTCATGTGATCTCTACACTGGGTGCTGATGCTCTGAAGAGAGTTGGCAGCAATAGAAGCAAGCACTGGCTGCTGAAGGCCGGACAACAAATACTGCAAGATAGGGTCTGTGGACAAGTCAGGGTGAAAAGTTGTACATTAAAGAATGTCACATAGCAGTGGTGTGAGATAATACTTGAGACGGAGCCATCCAGAGAACATCTACACTCAGATGGGGTAGAGGTCCCCCAGCATTTGAGGCAGGTCTAAGGATCATATATATGCTTTTCAATTACAGTAGTAAATTGACAATAGGTAGGAAAAAGAAGAGGAGAAGAAGAAGGAGGTGGATGCATCAGAAATACAATGACCTGAAAGCAAAAGTAAATCAAGTTATCGTTTTCTGATGAAATAGTCAAACTACTCAATGTAAAATGCCACATCAAGTTTAAGAATATCGAGGCCTTATCAGAATCATGGAAATTCACAATTTCTGAAGGCTGTATGCTAGTAGCAGAGGGAATTTGAAGCCACAGGCATGAAAAGTGTACCCTGGGGGTAGGGGGTAAAAATTACCAAAATCAAGCATACCTACATAATGGACGGCCTCTAAAGTTATGTCAGAGAAGCTGTAATAGCGGTGGGGGATATACGCTTCATCCAAATGGTTGTATCTTTTAATGTTAAAATGTGGCTGAAAAAACAACAAACCAACAAGGCAACCTTTATGTCATGGAAGACTTTCCCCAGGTTACAAGAAAAAAAACAGCAAAAACTAAGCACAACTGACACAATATTTCAGACCTGCCTGCTAAATAGCCACTTCAGTAAGAGGACAGCTTACACACAGTTATGCCCTTGAAATTCACACTGTCAATTAGCTACAATTTCTACAAAGGAGAATACAAACTGTAACATGTTTCACAGATCTTTAATGTACTCACTTGCATCTATTATTATAAAAGTGAACTTTGGAGGCCTATGATTATAAAAGTGAACTTTGGAGGCTATGTTAGCCTACTCCTCCGTTAATACTTAGCCCACACTCTTCAAATTTTACAGACATCGACAGTATCTACATGCCCAGGTTTTCGTCGCATAAAACATAAGAAAAATTCTGTCCCCGAATTTATCAAAATAGATTTTTTTGGTCATTCTATTTTAATTCACCATTTTGAGTGAACCGGAAGAATGATACCATTGTCAATGAACTGGAAGAGTGATCTGATTTTCAAACCGAGCACGGTTTGACGCGCCGGCTGAATGGGGAAGTTTGGTTCCGCACCAAGAAACGAAACCGTTCGTAGAATGTGTAATTAAATAAAATTAATCTGTGTGAAATTGTGGTGTAACAGTAAGTTCTATTAGTCATAGCATGGAATCCAAATGCCGTTGTAATGTAGCCCAGATCTAGATATACGGTTGTGCTTAGTACATGGAAAATTTGCAAGATATATTTTGCGTGGGTCGGCTAGTATTAGTATAAAGTGCATTCTGTCACCTCTGTCTTACACTTTTCTCGACTGGTGTTTATCCTCCAACTTAGCAGGAACTTCTTTTTTTGTTAACCCCTTCCCTGTTTTGCCCGGGCCTGCTGCCGGCTGCGTAATCTCACTATACTGCCACGTGCCCAGAACTGTTCCTGGCCTAGCTCGTATGCATTTCTTGAGGGATCATGATTGTTTTTGTATTTCCTAGTTAGTTGCCCTACTTACCTGTGTCATTTGCGTGGCTTTTGATTTATGATGTGTAATTTTTTAGATTTGCTCGTTTTGTCCCCTTTTGCACCCGACATATCAGTGGAAATCTATGTGACAGGCAAGGGGTCAAAAACCAATATTTCTCACATCCTAATTATAGGAAAGTCCTGTAAAATAAGGGTCAGTTGGCAGGTCTGATGTTTGACCAAAAAAAAAAAAAAAGTTTGACTAACCCAGAAGCTGGGGATGGCTCTCGATCCACTCGGACAGCTCCCCCAGCAATTGAATGCTGGTGTATCGTACAGCTATGTGAGTGGTGTCTGGCATGGCCAAGATCGCCTGCACCACCTGGGGCACTATCTCACTCTCTTCTCTAGGAATGAAAGGGGAGGATGATTGGGAGAAAAGAAAGCGGTCGCTGATGACAAACACAAAATAATTAACAACATAGCATGACATGCACCGGTCTAATGCCAACAAATCTTAACCCTTCACATGCCCAAAGCGAGTAATCCTGAGCTGAAGTTTGCAAAATCTCTGGTAAAATCATAGAAAAGCAAAAATCTTTTTTTTTTTTTGAAAATTTATATCGTTAATTTAAACTCAGAATAATGACTTGAAATGTCAGCAATAATCACATCTAACTAAAAAGAACAGGATAATTATTTGAATTCCCACCTTGGCAAATATAAAGGGTTAAAAGTGTCTGTCAGATCTACGTAAGTTATAAGCACAAACAATTCTGTGTGACAAACATTACAGTAAATAAAATATAAAAACAGACACAGAACTGCCAAGGTAACTTGATCAGCACAATTAACGATCTCGTCAGCTTTCAATGTTTCCAGCTATCAGTATGCCCATTTAAATTTTCTAATTCCTAATTTTGTATGCCACTTTTATCTACTATTATCATGTGTATTTACATCAAAACAGATAAATAGAAAAGAGATAAATTTAAAAAAATAAAAATAAAATAAAATAAAAACAACAACATTAAATAGCAAAGGTTATAATTTCCGTTATTCCCACCTTCCCCTTATAGAAATAGACAAGTCGAAAAGAATAAACGTACACAACTGAATAGGAATGACCTCCCTTGAAGGAAAGTTACCTGTGCAGTAGCTGGAACTCCATACATAAAATAATAACAATGCCACTGAATGTTACAACAGAACTTCTTTATGCCAGAGAGATTTCAACTTACGGCAAAATGTTCTTGGCTACAGCAGTCATCACAAACAATGCCGCCTCAGACACAGCCCAGGACGGGGCTTTAGGAGATTTCAAACTTTCAAACATCTGCCAAAGAGACAAAACACTGGCCATTTTTCTAACAGACAGTTTGAGACTGAGTTTGAGTTTAATGGTGATAAACTGTTGACTGAAATTTACAGCCCTTTAAGGGGGTACCTGGCAGTGACTTCATTGTTTGTTATATTGGCTTTTAAAGATAAAATAGCTAGATCAAGTTACTTCTTACGTGGTAGGAATTGAATATTAAGTGTTACCAAAAAATTTTGTTCATTATTGCTG
The DNA here is from genome assembly GCA_963931925.1 of Onchidella celtica. Lineage (NCBI taxonomy): Eukaryota > Metazoa > Mollusca > Gastropoda > Systellommatophora > Onchidiidae > Onchidella > Onchidella celtica. Next base: position 67,708,207 of record OZ007570.1, on the reverse strand, counting down.
TGATTACGTAACAATGTTTATCAGCCACTTTGGAATTTTCAAAGCATATCTCAAAATCTACTTGGGTACATTTTTTAAAACTTTGCATTCAGGCACTTTGAGATAATTTTTAAATATCTACAACTGTTTTTCAAGCTAGGCTTGAAATTTATTTTTTCATGATTTTTTTTATTGGACATGCCAATCGGATCACCAAAAAAGTAGAATCTGAGCTGCAAAAAAAATGCAAATTAAAAAATTCAGTTTAAATATCAGAAAAAGCAAGTCGTAGGTTTGTTACCACACACAAAAGGAATATTCATTCAAAATTTCATAAAGACTGATCAAGGAATAAGGGAGATATCAACTCTCAAAGAATACTGGTAACAAAGAAGCAATTTTTACCACCGTAAATCCCCTTAACCCTTTCGTGTTTCTATTCTAGCTACTTGTGAAGCACTCTAATGGCCGACTTCCTGGTTACGGGGCAGACCTGATTTGTTTACATTTTTCAGTCCCATGGCCGCCGCTGCTGCCTGCCTTCACTAAATTGGAAATTGTAGCCCCCACATCGCATCTATGATAATGAATTTTGACATACTTATTGAGGAATGAATGAACTAAAAGAAGAACCTATTTACATTGAAATGCCAAAGTCTGCTTGTTGGTTTTGTGAATGTGAAATGAGTGACACTACCACTGAGACAGACGGACAAGACACGTATTACACACTATCGCATCCCATCCCGTTTGTTATCCAAGCATACAACACTATCCACACAAAGGCACCACGCTAGTACATGCATGTACTATGTACTACAAGTGTGTGCCGATCAATACATTATGTAGGCTTAGAGGGAGGAACAGGCCTGTTGGATGACCATGTGTAATACAATACATTATTTGCAGGCCTTTGGCCTAACCCACGCCTTACGGTTCAAACTGGGTCAGTGGGCATCTGAAGATTACCTGGTGATATCATTTACTATTTATAGCTATTCATGCAGTTCTCCCTTTCAAAATTGTATACAAAACTCGGGGACACTGGCCAGCCGGATACGGACGGGTTGAACACACTGTGGTGTCATAGACAAAGCCGGATTCGGCCGGGTTGAACAAATCATGGGCCATATTTAAAGGCCGGGTTAAACATGAAAGGGTTAACAAAGCTTTCAAGGGCTACTAATTTGTTTTTTCCAGGACTTTTTCTGAAAATTTTAAAATTCAACAGCTTTTCCAGGTATCCCTGGAAATCCAATGCTGTACAGGAACCCCGATTTTACCCCCTGAGTTTTCATTGCTACACTGACCTGTACAAAACAAGAGGAAGATCCGGCTATGAACACAACATCTTTGATCAGCTCTGACACTCGCACACGGAATTCTCCAAAGTCACCACTTTCATCTGGCACACCTTCCTGTTGACAAAACAACACACAAAAACGATACAACTGCAAGTACATAAATGGTTAGCAGCTCACATACAATATTACAGTTTAAAACCAGTGTCACAATTTATCAAGATGCACGATGATTCCTTTGTGTAGTTGAACGTTTCAGAATTTTATCTCCAGTTCTACTTGGAGTGAAGAAAACTGTGTGAGGACAAAAACCTGAATGTTATTCAGATCAAATAAATACAAATTTCTCTTTGATAGAAACTTACAAACAAAAACAACAACAAAAAAACATGTTTTTCATAACCTTGGTACAAAACTTACCAAAAAATGACTATGGCACAGAACTGAAAAAATAGTCCACTTAGGCCTAACCCATTCATGAATATATATAATATATATACAACTAAATAAAACAAAATTTTAGTGACACTGAAAGACATGGTGTGAATGTTTCAGATTTAGTGGACAAGCATATGCAAGTGTGGAAAATACAAGAGTACAGGTCAAGAGAAAATGTATGAGAACATTTACATGATCTTCATCCATCTGACAATGTTGACACAGGGCCAGCACCAGGTTCTGGATGTAAGGTTTGAACATGTCTGTGAGTTCCTGGTTATTACGCTGATACAACTCCTCTGACAGGCGATACCAGAAGTTAAAGGTGATCTCACCCACCTGAAAAACAGCAACAGACTAATCACATAACACAAAGAAGGATCGATTACCTAGTCTTCTCCGATAAGGATGAAAAAATTCGGAGGGCCAGTGTGCATGTTAATGATACCTTGGCTGTTGGAAATTGAAAAGATCAGGCCAAACAGGCCGCTGTCCAGGCAAAATTAAATAAAATTCATCCCTACCACTCCCTCCCCCTCATCTCCCCCCCCCCCCCCCCAAAACGCCAACCGGCGCTGAACTGTGGCGACGACGTCCCTGCTCCAGCTGTAACTGGGTGCAATGACACAAAGGCAAATTGACACACTTACACACTTACAAAAGGGCTTTTCTTTATATAGATCCATTACACGTATGGTCTTATAAAGGGACTCATGACAAGTGGTCGAAGAGAACAAAACAAGCACAATGCATAATTGTCTTCGCTGACTTTCTTTAAAAAGAAGTTGATACCAAACCCCTGTTTGTGTCGATTTCTTTTAGATCTAGATCTAGATTCTGGATCTGGTCTTTGCCGATTGCCATCTGAACTTCAGAGACACACCATCTGCGCCCATAGCGCCTTGATGTTAAACTCTGAAACTTATTCATTCTGGGAAAATATTTAAATCTCAATCTAGAGCTAGCAAAGCTTTTTAACATCACCAGCTAATTCCGTGTCGGTGTCGGAAACCGCTTGTGATATATCACTACAGGCATTCAGGCTACATGACTAGGCTCACGGAAGTGAAAGGCAACAACAAAAGAAATCTTCTTTGAGAAAAGATCATGATTAGACCTTACTGGATTTGCCAGATTTCTAAAGAACTGTCGACCGATTTGAGGACGACCGTTGGTGCTAGTGTTACTGGTGGATGGTTGGCGACTGCACCTTGGGTGGAAAAGGCAGGATCGGTAATCGCACTTAGGATGGAAAAGATGGAAAAAGACAGAAGATTTACATCCCTGACAACTATGTTTCATTCTCCAAAGAATTGCGATGCTTCTTTTTCGGGTGTTTGCATATAAAAACCGTCTTTCCATTCTGCGAATAAATCAAATATTCAGTTCCTTGCACCATTCATTGTCACAGTTAAATATCAAATTAAAACACAATTTACACAAAAATGTGCAAGATTTGAAGCAACAACACTGGCTATTTATAACAGAAACCAGATTTTTCCCCAGGGCTATTTTTAAAAAAAAAATAGTTTCTCATTTTTCTTTTCTCATTCCTTGGGCCAAAAACATCATGAAACCCACAAAAAATCAGCAGAATTACACCCCTGATATAAATCCTGCTTATTTTCCTTCACCCTTACCTCATAAAGATGGTGGCCAACACACATCAACAGTAAATCTAACAGCTGAAATGTTCCTAGACCCTGGTAGACAAAGATAAATCACAAATGTCAATAAACAGTTACAGTCCTAGTTTAACATGCAATTAGATGAGTTGGCTTATCACAAGTTCTCATTAAACGAACCAAATTTCAGATTTAAGCAAGGTTTCCATCATTTAATGTTTTTAAGAAAATATATTTCTAAGTGCGAAAATGAAGATACCTTATCTTTACTTTGGAGAAAAATACAACTTGTCAAGATATATAATAATATTTATAAAGATGTGCAAAGATTACTGACAACCATGATATACATCAAGTTTATTGGTACAGCAGTTATGACATTGGTTTCTTGCAGTTGTGATGATGCTAACATTTTATCATGGTTTCAACAGCACTGCTCTCTATCTTGCTTCAAGCACAAACAAATCCAGACGTTAAAACAAAAACAAAAATCAAATAGGCCATTCACATCCAGGCAGATATAAACTCTTCTTAACAGTAAACGGTGTCATATTATGAGAATAATGAAGATGAAAATGACAGTAAATACTGCTAGAGCCCCTCATTATGTGGTATTTGCTTTATTTTCTGCACATTGGTGGAATTCAGAAGCATGGCTCATATAATTTGTATTAAAAACACACATACACAATAGTTTTATAGTGAGAGAATTCCACGTCATTTAATAAAAATTTGAGCTAATACTTAACAGGTCAATAAAAGACAAAAAGACACATAAATCTGACTCACCTCATTTGGTGCATTGAGCAACATGTCAAACAGTGACTCACTCAATTCTGTAAACACGCGACAATAATTCAGGCACCTGCAATGGAATTTGTAAAAAATTCAAGCATTCAAAGAAGTTTCAGTCATACAATAAATGATGTTTGAATAGCAAGGTCCTATCCACCACTGCAAATTTATGTCACATGGAACATTTTCCTTCTCAGGCCACAATTTCAGCAAAATGTTCTCAATCTTTCAGGTTATCAACACCATGAGAGTCTAGAAGGAAGGCTTTGGGATCCTCTCTGTCAGGTGAAAATTGAACACTTTTAAATTTCTAGTGATCGGTTTCTGGGGTACTTACTCAGACTCTCCTTCAGGTATACCAGAAGGACTATTGTCACAGACTTACCAACATGATAAAAAAAGTATTGTGTTAGATCTCATAAAAATGTTCATTTACAAATGGGCCAAACAGAAAATGTTTAAGAACACTTTCCAGCTTGTGAAGTTTCTATCTGACGTTCAACAACAAAGATGCGAGAACCAATATGATTTAATAACACCAAGCATAATTACTGGGCAGGAAAAAAAAGCACAATCAACCAGTGATAGATTTACCCTCTTCTTGTGAAGATTTAACAGTGTTTGCAAGTATGAATGCTGGACTTACTTGTCTGACTCCTCATCTTTGTCAGCTTGATGGTAGGCAGGCACCAAAGTTAACACTCCTTGAAACAATCTCTGTGCTAGCTCCTGATAGTTCTCTAAATCCTGTAGCATAGAAAAGATTGCTTCATTACGGGGACAAAACTACAGTGGGCCATGTCTATGCCAAAAACTGCTACATCTGAGACCTGTTGCCAATGCCTGCACAAGAGATTCTCAAATTTTTCTCTCCCAAAATTTTCTTCTTGGTTCTGAGCTAAGAAATGCCTTCCTTACCCCTTTTCACAGATGTTTTAAAACACTGACCTTGAAAGACCAAAGAACACTGAAACAGATTCTGCATGTTGTAAGAACACAATAGTAGATAAGAGTCTAGGCCAAATCCTGCTCTAAACTTGTACGGGTTCTGCACATCTGAGAACATTTTTCCATGGCTTTTACTGGGCATTTCCAGGGCTAAAATAACAATTTCCAGGGCTCAAATAACAAATTCCAGGGCTATGGTGCTGGCTATCTGATGATAGCTAGGATGTTAATTTATACTTCTTAACTTTTTTTTTTTTTGGTTCATAGTTTCTTCCCTTTTTTAATGTTTTCTTAAACCCAAGGAGAAATACTTCGGGGCTAATTAAATCTACTATTTCCAGGGCTTTTTCTCATTTTCTGTAATTTAGGGCTTTTCCACAGATCTCCGGAATTCCATGGCTGTGTGGGAACCCCGCTTTATATTTCAAGTCTGACAGATGTTTTTTGATACAATCAAAGATTAGCTTTGAACCATTCCCACTACTTGTAACACACACAACAGTTTAAAAATCACCAGTGAGGCCTGTATCAACAGCTCATAGCTAGCATGAACAAAATATCCAATTTCTTGCTGGCATGACCCAGGACTAACATCACAGGCCACTCATGACTATCCCATGATGACTTAACAGCCCAAATTATTCAATGTCTTCTTTCAGCGTAACAGGTATTAGCCACTATGATCTGGTTTTTTAAGGAGCTACATATAATACACAATTCTGGCAAGTTTCCATTAGGGAAAATGAGCTTCAAATTGATACTTGCTTGAACTACAAATGAAAATTTCTTTCTAACTTGATTGAAATTCCATACCTTTCCACATCAATCCAATGAAACAGTGCCTGAGAAATATAGTGTGATCAAAGGTAAGCAACTCCTTTCATTATCATTGATTTCTGGTAAAAATTATAGAAGCATGAAACAAACTGAACTGAAGGATTTTGAAGACAGTTTCAAAATTAATGAAACTTGCACTGATTCTAACACTTTCCTTACTCCTAACCAGAATTGTGTTTTGACATCCTGATAGTCTGAATATGTAAGTTAACGCTCACCCTGCGCTTGACGGCTTAAAGCCCGCTGTCCGGTCAGTGACCTTATTCACGGAGACTCTTATCTGGGGTCACTGATCCTTGCCGCCATACGATGACCACCCTACCGCTGTCCACGTGGTTCGGTTTGTATTTGATCGGTATGAAGACATTCGCTGCTATGCCTTATGACGCTTGATAATGAATTAACCAGCAAAACCTTAGTCTGTCAGTCTTTAAGCAATGATCTGACTTATGATTCCAAACTGACAGTTGTAGTTTTCGTGAGAACGAAGCATGATAACTAGCCATGCCCCCCAAAGCACTACACAAATGGTTTCATCCTGATTGACACATACTAATAAACCTGTGTGGGCATTTGGGGCAAAGATCATTTCAGAGCTTGTTTCTGATTGGTTCTTAGATACAGACAACTCCGGATGGTGGTCAGCTTGTGAGAAAATGAGATAATATTGCAAATTTGTTGAGCAACAGTTCGCATGTCGATGTTACATCTTTTGATAGTGTGGGGAGAGAGCCTTTGAAAGCTTAGTCTTCAGTGGTTCACTGGCTAACATGCCCATGTCACAATGCCTTTGATTTAGAAGAGATACAGTGAACAATAAGACGGTGGTTATGTCTCAAAAAGGTCAGTGACCCGACGCGTGAAAATATGGCTTGCGCGTGGCACGGTCAGCTTCACCTTGCCGACTAAATCCGCCCGTGAGGAGTGAATGCTTGGGAGGTGATACCGACATTTGACGCCCTACGCAGGGTGAGGGTTAAATTCATTTTTTTCACTCCTGGGCATTCATCATTCAGATCAGTTCTTAGGTCTGCTCGACACAATCCAAGGTTTAAGAAGTAGTGACCCGCAATGAATGGTACTAGATTTTCACTTAGCTATCGGAAACAAAATTGCAGTTCTGACCTCTGAGCAGTAGAGGGCTGAGCATATACAGTCTGTGGCAGCTTCATGAAGGAAAGCTGGGCAGTGGACATTGGCCTGAGGAAAGCACAAAAACTGTCTGTCAACAAACGAAAAAAAAAATGATAAGCTCTTATGTGGTGGTAACACTACACAATTTCAAGATTTAACAAACAATTTGCGATCGGCCAAACACAAAATTCTCACTTTCGCACGAATTTACAGCTCTATAATTCTAATTTAAAGATCATTTGTTGTTGATAAAAAATTATGTGCTACTGCTACACTCTTGGAATTTGAACCACTTCACTTACTGTCTTTCTCTTGAGCTCCAACCAAGAAACCACATATATATATATATGGCCTTTAGCGTCTTTACAGACGGTCTTAGCAGCTAGAATATTCACTTTCACTTTGACTGACAGCTTCTCTCGTGGCTTATTCTACCAATGTTTGACCCGAGAGTGCGATGGCAGTGATTGCAGGTCAGTCTTTTGGGTTCACTTTGGCGAGTGTTTTCATTCCGCCTCTGTCGTTTTGTCAGGTATGTTTCTTTTGCCTTGAAGTCTATTGCGAGCGTGCCACTGCGCAATTTTTGTCTCCATCTGCTTCGATCATTTGCAAGGCTCTCCCATTCATTGGGGTCGATGTTGAATGCTTTCATCGTGACCTTGCAAGTGTCTTTGAATCGCAGATGTGGCCTACCTCTGGGTCGGTTGCCAGTAGCAAGTTCCCCGTAGAGAATTTGTCTGGGGATGCGATCATTTTCCATACGGTGGAGATGTCCAAGCCACCGCAGTCTTTTTTTGCCTAGGAGAGCCTGAGTTGATGGAATGTTGGCTCGGCTCAGAACTTCGATATTTGAGATCCTGTCTTGCCACTTGATCTTGAGAATTTTGCGTAGGCAGCGCAGGTGGAAGGAGTTGAGGGATCTTTCATGTTTGGAGTAGGTGGTCCATGTCTCTGAGCCATACAGCAGGGTGCTTAGGACGCAAGTTTGGTACACGAGTACCTTTGTTTTGATGGTCAGCTTGCTATTGTTCCACACCCTTTTTGAGAGTTTGCCAAAAGCTGTGGCCGCCTTTCCTATTCTGGCATTTATTTCAGTTGTTATGTCTGTGCTACCACTGATGGTTGAGCCTAGGTAGCAGAATTTTCCCACTTGCTCCAGAGGAGAGCCATTCAGCATGATTGGGTTGGGATTTCTCAAGCCTTGTGTCAAAACTACAGTTTTTGAGACACTGATCTTTAGCATGAATTTGTCACAGGCTTTGGCAAGGCTATTGATGAGAGCCTGGAGCGTGGTTTCATCGTGGGCCACGATTGCAGCATCATCTGCGAAGAGGAGCTCTTGTAACATAATATGCTCTGTACGAGATTTTGCTTTTAGTCTGGCAACATTAAAAATGGAGCCGTCCACTCTGGTGTTAATAAGTACTCCACCTGAACATTGACCAAAGGCATTCTTGAGTAGGGCTGCAAAATATATACCAAATAAGGTAGGAGCAAGAACACATCCCTGCTTCACACCGCTGTTTACAGCAAATGAATTGGATGTGCAGCCCTCAAAGTTGACACATGCCCTCATGTCAGTGTGGAAGGATGCAATAAGTTTTAGCAATGTTGGTGGACAGCCTATGGATTTAAGGACTGCATACAGGCCAGATCGGCTTACGGTGTCGAAAACCTTTGTTAGGTCCACAAAGCATGTTATAAGTGGCCTGTTTTGTTCTTTACATTTTTCTTGGATTTGCCGAAGTGCAAATATCATGTCAATAGTTGATCGTTTGCTTCGAAAGCCACATTGTGTTTCTGGTAAGACTTTTTCCGCCAGTTGTTGAAGGCGGCAGTGGATGACGCGAGCAAAAGCCTTTCCAGTAATGCTGAGGAGGGATATGCCTCGATAGTTGTTGCAGTCGCCTTTGTCTCCTTTGTTCTTGTAAAGTGTGACAATTTTGGCGTCTCTCATATCATGTGGTATCACGCCTTCTTTCCAACACTGCAGTAACAGATTATACAGGTGTGGTAATAGTGGGCCTTTTAGGTCTTTTAATACCTCTGCAGGAATGTTGTCACTTCCTGTGGCTTTTCCAGCAGACAGGTGGTCGATTGCATTGGAAAGCTCGACTAAGGAAGGTTCAGCGTCAAGTTCGGCCATTATTGGCAGTTTTTGGAGGTGTTCCTCAAAATCTGGTGGAATATTTTTCTCAGTTGAATACAACAGAGAGTAATGCTCTACCCACCTGTTCAGTTGTTCATTTTTATCTGTGATGGGTTCACCATTTACAGACTTAAGTGGGGCGCTTTTGGTGATGATTGGCCCAAGAGCTACTTTCATCTGACTAAAGGCGGTTTTCATATCTCCCTTTTCATTTGCCTCTTGTATGCTGTTACACAAGTCTGTCCAGTATTTGTTGGCGCAACGTCTTACCTCCAGCTGAAGAAACCACATGTAATAAAATGAAACAGATTGATTGACCCAATACATCAACTGATAGCCCCCTAATTTGTAACTTCAAGTCAGGTGTAAATTCATTCGGACGAGTTATATAATTCTACACATTCCTGCATTCAGTGCTGTGTTTAGAATATTCAGTCTCTGTCAAGTGATGCATTTTCCTTTTTATTTGATACCTCACAACACAATTTCTGGGTAGAACCCAGCTAACTTAAAAGAAGTTCATTTTGTTGCTGATTTCACCCTGCCAAAAAAGAGACAAAGATTTTTAAAACTGAGAGCTGTCTCACATGACAGGTTTTCCAGTTATAGGGTATCTGAAAATTTAAATTCCTCTTTTGGGGTATGTTATATTCAAAGCACCAACCTGAAACAGAAGCTCCACTTACCAATGCCTGAAAGGGATAGTTCATCAGTTCAGTAGATAATAGCACTTGCTGGGGTATTGTACCAACAGAAAACCAACTGCCCATCACCTTGTATGTCTTACTGCGAGCTCTTTGATCTCTTTCCTCTTCTCCTGATGCATTGGTATTCTGTTCCAAAACAAAACAAAAATATTTCAGAATCTATAATAATTTAGATTTTCATACATTCTGTGCCAGAGTGTTCATCTGTAACTTTTGCAAAGCCTCCACTCTGCATATACATTATATGGTTTCATCATCTGACAATGCAGAATCATTTCAACGTTATGAAAAGATAACAAAAAGATTCTATTCAAAGCTTCCAAATAGCATCTCTATGGAAGCATGTTAAAATAACCTTTCATTACATAAAATTAACATGAGTATGATTATCAAACGAAATATCTATTAAGAAAACCACAGAACTATGACAATGTGTGGTTTCCAAATGAGCTCTTTCTATGCATGTATATAATATGGAAAAACTGCAGCTGCAGATATATGTGTGGCACTCCAGGAAAACCCGTCGGATGATGCACAGGCTGCTTTTGAGATACAGGCCTACAGAGTCATTTCTGTCAGTTTCATCTCTTACTACACCTGATACTTTAAACTGCCATATCTCAAAAACTATTTGAGATATTACTTCAAATAAAAAGCCAAATACACAGAAAATGTCCCTCTTTCATAATAGTGGTATATCTCAAAATGTGAAATTTGACCCATATGAAGAGTTTTCCTAGTGCACCACACATACTGTCAGCACTGGATTTATGAGAACAAAGAATTTGACATGCTTGAGAAAACTGTGACAAGCATAAGCTTGCTAGTTACTAAGTCAGTATGACTCACCACATGCGTGAGAAGTTGTATTACTGTTGGGCTGGCAGCTATCAACTCATCTGTCACCTCTTTGCGCCTGTTGGCTCCCAGACGCAGGGAACGACTGTTAATCTGGAAAAAAAGTTGAGAAACCGGTCAAAGGTAAACATTCCACCTACAAAATCCGTTTTAATGCCTTAGATTATTCTTACTAGTAATGAACAATACTCCGGAATTTTGACATGGAAATTACAAAAGTAACTGCTTTGTAACTCAGTGATTATAGGATAATCAAAGTACCTGATAATAATTTACAATTTCATTTGACTAACTATTGAGTTTCAAGCACCAATGACAAAAAAAAAAAAAATGAAATGAACACGACTAATGGGTACTTGTTATTGTGAACAAATGAAAACAATCGTAACTGAACTTGCCAGGCAGTCATCTCATTCATGATTTCCAGGTATTCACAATCGGTCATTCATGAGAAATTCCCTTACCTCTTCTGGTAAAACTGTGAGAAGCTCCAACAAGAAGCCCACATGCTCTTTGCCAAACCTGACAAGCAAATGACAATCAATTGAGAAATAAAATAAGAGATCTGTAAACATTTCAGATTTCTGAGATCTGGAAATTGGTATCCTCCCTTTATTCCAAACAATTTTCAATACTGAAGATTTTCTGACTGAATTTCTGAATTTTGAACCAAATTTATTTTGGGTCTTTCACTGAATCCCTGACCATTAAGTTACAGGCTGAGGAAAGAACACCAGTAACAACAAAATTCAAACTTAATCCACAACAAACACTTTTCAGGCCAGAAGAAGGGGTGGTAACACTGAGTTCCAAAAGCTAATGTTCTATTTATCAAAGCTAAGTTTTTGTTGATCCTGTCAATGACATTCATTGCAAATCAATCTCAGTTTACCGATTCAGATTTCAATATAACCTGTACCAAATATAGAGTTAATAAAACTCATTTTGTCAGACTTGTAATGATCTGCCAGAATTATACTAAGCAAGTTACAAGTTCGATCAACGCATGGTCTAGGCCAGACACTGGTAACATACAGCTCAATATAGCTGGACCCGATCCGCCAAGAAAGTTTGGCTCCCCCCCCCCCCCCCCCCCAAAATCATTTCACACATCAGTCACCCACCTATAAAATATGACAGAGAGAGAAAAAGAAAGAAAGAGGTAGAGAGAAAGAGAGGAAGGAGAGAGAGAGAGAAAGAAAGTGTGAGACAGAGAGGGAGGGGGTGGAAGCAGGTTTATCCTGGCAACGCCAAGTACGTCAGCTAGTATGATTAAATAAAAAAAAAGGCAAAGAACTAGTGGTATCTAGTTGGTTAGAAAAAAAATATAAAAATATGTAGCATTCAATAATTCAGATTACACCTGACCTCTCCACAAAGTCCAGCACTGCTGATTTCCAAGAGGACATCTGAAGTGCTAAATCAGCTAGGGCGAGGGACAGCTGGAAGATAATGAAGAATGACATGTCAAGATCTGGTATGAGTACAGCACTGCATTAATTATACCATTCTTCATCTGGCTGGTCCATGATGTTATGCTGATTTTTTCTTCTTCTTTTTTTTTTTTTTTTTTTAAATCAAAGGTGAACATTAAGACTGAACTGTGTTTGTCATAATGAAAGTTAATAGGCCACTATGCTCATCCGTGATTTTTGCTTCTCTGTATATATCATACTTGTCTTGAATAAATACAAACACAAACTGGGTGCTCACTTCCAAAATGTTCATTTAGTTTTAGTTTTATAAAGAAGGGCATCTTTCCCCACAAATACCACACTATTTACCGAAGAATGCTAAGAAAAATTGCTTATCGTACATTCTGGCAAATATTTTTGCCAAATGCCTGCCAACAGAACATATTCTTTCAAATTAACAACCAACTACTTAGATGGAAATGATCTCCTAGATCACTGTGATCCGGTTCAATATCACATATGACACATCTGTGTCACAACATGATGTACTTACCTGTGTGACAATAACCGGAGGTGTCCCCGGGGCAATCTTCATGGCATGACCTAGCAAGGAGTCTCGTAGTGACTGCAACACACCATATATATGTATATAATTATAACGTTTTGGGTCAATAATAGAGAAAAAATATATATGTAGATGCCAATTTCATGTAGCTGAGGAGCCTGGGCTGAGCATTTGAAAAATAATTTTCCTTTGTTAACCAGTTTGAAATATGGCTTCAAATACCTATCCTCAGAAATACTTAAATCTTATGTTTCATTTTTACTCCTCTTTCCTTTACTCTCTCTCTTTCCAATGGGGCAAGGGAAGAATGTGCGACAAGGCCAGACGAACCCAAAAAATATGGAACCAGTTGGCCACTGGGACAAGTAGTAGAATAACCCTGAAATGGATCTTGAAAGGGGGAGAGAAGCACTTATAATGGGGATGCCCTGTATGCTAGGATTCTGATTCCTATCATCAATCAATCAATCATCTATCTCCTTTTTAACAAAATTTGAATTCTTGTGAAGTAACAATGGCCTATACATTGTAAGATTGTTGGACAAATAATTATAACTGAACCTAAATTAGTAAATTGACAAAATCTCTTCATTACAAATGAATGGCTCAGGAAGAAAGAACTATATATAGACATCTTATCATATGTTGCTACAGTGTGATGACTGATATGTGCACCATCATGAACAGAACACACTCTTTTCTTTATGAATGAAAACCTGAAATCTGGAATACTTCTGAACACTTTCACCCACAGATTCAACATTACAAGTTCCTCACCTGATGAGATTCTGTTGGTAGCTCATGAAATGCATACTGGATCTATAAGTCGGGAAACAAAAAGATTAAGTCTTGCTTTAAAATGAAAAAAAAAACACCTAAGTTTCATGTAACAGTAGACAAATCTGTCAGTATTGGTTAATGAGGCGTTAAATAAAAATGTGCCCAGCAAACTCTCACATTTTGAGGATCATTAACATAGTCAGTGAGGGGTTGGGAGAAGCGGGTTATTTTGATCAATGAAGGGTACCCCTGTTAGGACAAATAAAATATTGTTTTTCACACTATATTGTGATACAGCTGACATCACGGTCAGTGTTGTGAATGACTTTCAATAAATAATTAATTCTGGTAACTGTATTCAAAATAGTTTGGGATTTACTGTTTTTGAGATATAATGAACTGAATTAACTCATGAGTGATTAACCTATTTTGATCATTCTGTTACCTTTGTTCGCATAGTCTGTGCAGCAAAGTAACAAGATTCTAGACTTTGGTTCAGCTGCAACAATTGATCTGCAACCTGCCAAGCATACACCTGCAATAAAGGAAATGAATATAGAGTGTGACAAATACTGAAGTACTGCACTTTGTGATCAGACCGTTTCATTTAAAAAGAAAGAATCTAAAAAGTTAGTTTAACATGCAAAATATTCCAATCAAATGAAATCATTACACTCACTAAAGTAGTCTCTTTCTTTTCCCATAGCTTCTTCAGTTACAAATGAAAAAAAACCAACAACAAAACACTTTGTTACTTCACCAATCATTCATCAAAACGGTCATCTTACTATAATTGAGCTAGAGGGTAAACCTGTATGCAGCTAAAACTTTGCGTCTACGCCAGAAAAAATGATGAAACTTGGTGTACTGCATCAATTTTTGACAAAGAGTTACATGGACACATTCATTTTGAACAAAAATCAGTCTTTATTATTATTTATATTAAAAAATTTTGAGCCCCAAAATTAAAATAGAGATGCATTTACATCGGATAGAATTGAAAAGTGTGACCGGAAATTGCGTGCCATGTCACTATTTAGACATTTCCGTCTGAAAGTCAACTTATCCCATTGGTGTATTCTGCAAAGAATTGGGGTGTAACAAAAAGATTTATTTGCCTTTGCATCAGATCAAAGTGTCGATATTAATGCGGCTTAGATCTAAATACAGTTGGGCTTGGTATTTAAGGAAAATTTGCAAGATTTATCTTGCGCAGGTCAGCTAGTTAGGGTAAATTCTTAATGATAATCACTGATCATATCAGGGTTTCTGACCCACCCTAGTTATGATAAAAATCAGCTTGTGAATTTCAAACTCCTTATAAATACATAACAGTCTAGACCTGGATCTAGATTCTAAGTCGATAATTTCTTAATAATATTACCTACAAGTACTTATTTTTTTCTCTGGACAACTAGATCTAAATTTCCTTCATGCTAAAATCAAACAGCACATGTGCAAATTTATTTGGCTACTCTGTAACTAACTCAAATGAATTTACAGATTTTAGTTTACCATCATCATTAGATCTACCATTATCTGCACTTATTTTACAAAATATAAAAACCACAGAAAAACTGTGGGGTCACATCAAGGCTTAAATTTTTTTAAAAAGCAAAGTCAAGAATTGGCAAAAACAAAAGAAAATGTTGCATGTAGCCTTGCCACAGTCGTAATCTCGCATATGCTATCAATTGTGCCAGTGTCGTTTGGGGTTTACTGGTGAAATGGGGCGACAGCTTCATACTTGGGTTTCGGGAGCACCTCCATGAAATTGAGAACCAAAATGGAAAGCCTATCTGACTATTTCAATCAACCGGACCATGAGGCATCCAACAATATTCAGGTTGTAGGACTCAACCTCTTGTCCCTCGGGTGCTGAGGTGCACTTTCAGACTGAACAGCATTTAATTTTTCAGCTTGGTACCATCACTCCTTGTGGCATCAATGTGCTATACTGCCTCAGATAATTCAATCAATAGGTGTGTGGTTTTTTTTTCTAATCTGTTTTTCTTTTCCTGCGGCTCCCAATGCTGCACACCAACCCTGTCTTGGGAAGGACTTCCGAATGCGTTCCATACATGCAAAAGAGGTTTTTTTTTGAGGGGTTTAAATAAAAAAAAGGGGCTAGGTATTTTCGGGGGGGTTTCTAAAGAAAGACAAAGAAATTATTCATGGCATGATTTGCTTTCTCTATCTCTCTCCCCTCTCTATTTTACTTCCATCTCATCTCAATTTCTCTGCGTAAGAATCATCTGAAAGTGAACACATATAATATAATTATTATAAATCATGTCATGACAATACTCGGATCCGCACCCACACCCTTTCGCTCCTAAATCACACGTCTTAACCATTTCACTATGCAGGTGAGTTAACAGCTTGACGGTAGTCATTTACTAATACTCACATACTGCACCCTTGACCTAAATTAGGGAAAGTTACCGACCTTGTTAATTTGCATAGTTTTTAAAAATTATGAATCGGCTTAGTAGCAAAACAATCCTATTTCAGCTGCTGGAAGATTGCATGATCTGAGCTAATACAGGGCCTACATGAGTGTATGTCGATCGCTAATGGCTACCCCAGCCCCTTTTCGCCTGATTAGTCAATCTGACTACTGCCCATTGATACAAACTGACTAAACCCTCACGCCACCAGGTCCGTCTGACCATTCCATGTGAGTTTAAATTCCTGAACACCATATCATGTTTTGTTTCAGCAAACCTTCACCAGTCGCACTTTTGGTAAATTCTGTTACCGTGACCTCTCCCCAGCAAGTTTCAAAATGGCATCTGTTTGCGGATGTCTTACTTCAGCCTTTTTTCTGGGATTATACTTATACTGTTTTTCTTGGCAAGTGTGTTACAAATATTATTGTAAAAAAAATATGAAGTGATAATTGGTAATAAAGTCTCAAACAATGCATTACGGTGAGTAAAGTTCAATAACGTTATAAAAACTATGGAACGCATTCGGAAGTCCTCCCCTGTCTGTGTTCTGAGGCACCATTCTGCACCTTCAGCTCAGTATTTAAAACCAGATTCGTCACTTCGAACCTCCACACAACATTGGCTGATGACATGCTTCTCTGCGGAAATACATGTCAGGACTCACCAAATAAGTGGACGTATTGATTTAATATTCGGTAAGTATTTCATATTCTACATTTTTTTTATCGCTAGATTGTGTTAGGGCCTGTCTGTTCAATTTCCAAATTTTTCTGTTCTTCTTCTTCAACTTCGTTGTTTTTATTTTCTTTGTTTTGTTTTTCCTGGAGAAAACTTTAACTGAAATATATTGATATTTTTCTGTCTTCCCTTTTTCTTTGCGTTTTACTGTATCATTTGGATATTATTTCTTACCCAAGGCTTTGCTACAGACAACTTTTTCATGTTGTTTTTGCCAATTTTGACACTGTGCTACTGACAGTTTATAGGCCTACAGTACAGATCTAATGCTGCTCAGAACTTTCTTTCTACTTTCAAAATTAGATCTCTGTCCCAAGAAAATCAGGCAAATCATGTGTAGATCCAAAGTTCTAGATCTAGATCTAGGCCTAAAATATTTTATAAAGAGTTGCCATGCTGTCATCAGCACACAGCACGGTACAGAGGAAGTAGGCCCTCCTATTTTCTGCTGTCTGGAATTTAAGAGTTCATTTTCCACTTTGAATCTACCTACAAAAATAAGGTTGTGAAGTAGGCTTTATTTGGAAGGACTTCCGAATGCGTTCCCTACATGCTAAAGAGGGTTTATTTTGAGGGGTTTAAATAAAAAAAGGGGCTAGGTATTTTTGGGGGGTTTTCTAAAGAAAGACAAAGAAATAATTCATGGCAGGCTGCGCTTTCTCTATCTTACTTCCATCTTATCTCAATTTCTCTGCATAAGAATCATCTGAAAGTGAACACATACATAATTATTATAAATCATATCATGACAATATTCGGATTCGCACCCACACCCTTTCGCTCCTGAATCACACGTCTTAACCATTTGGCCACGCAGGTGAGTTAATAGCTTGACGGTAGTCATTTACTAATACTCACATACTGCACCCTTGACCTAAATTATAGAAAGTTACGGACCTTGTTAATTTGCATAGTTTTTAAAAATTATGAATCGGCTTAGTAGCAAAACAATCCTATTTCAGCTGCTGGGAGATTGCATGATGTGAGCTAATACAGGGCCTACATGAGTGTACGTCGATCGCCATTGGCTACCCCAGCCCCTTTTCACCTGATTAGTCAATCTGACTACCGCCCATTGATACAAACTGACCAGACCCTCACGCCCCCAGGTCCATCTGACCATTCCATGTGACTTTAAATTCCTGAACACCATATCAAGTTTTTTGTTTCAGCAAACCTTCGCTAGTTGCGCTTTTCGTAAATTCTGTTACCGTGACCTCTCCCCAGCAAGTTTCAAAATGGCACCTGTTTTGCGGATTTTGTCTCACTTCAGACTTTTTTCTGGGATTAGATCTATACTGTTTTTCTTGGCAAGTGTGTTACAAATATTACTGTGAATATGAAGTGATAGTTGGTAATAAAGTCTCAAACAATGCACAACGGTGAGTAGGCCTAAAGTTCACTAACGTTATAATAGCTAGGGAACGCATTCGGAAGTCCTCCCCTTTGTTTCCATGAGATTATTCATCTTCACTTTGAAATTCATGCAACAAAATAATGGCTCACAAACTAAGTGAGGCCAGAAGGAAGAGGATTGTTATGGCTGGCACCAGGTATTAGCCTAGCAGCAGCCGAGCAGGCAAGAATTGAAGAAAGTGCAGGCTTGAAATTTTCAGAAGAGCAAGTTATCCCATACAATTCAAACCTGGTCTTTGATGAGTCATGACATGTTTTGGTAACAAAATGTAAAAACTATGAGACATGGAAAGGACAGACTCTGCATCATATGCAACTCTCCCAACATTCAGATTTGAGGCTTTGGCCCAATTTTTCTTTCGACTTTGTTCGAACACCGATTCACTTACCGATTTCTGCAGTTCTCCAAGCCATACTGACGCCTTTTCTTTGCCCGTTACATCTGGATTATTGTACAAAGCCTGCAAAGCTTGATTCACTGTTTCTAAAGAAGGTGCAGAATCCACTGGTAAAGACATTTTTTGAATTCCTTACAAGGTTGGGTGCCACAGCTTCCACACCGGCTGTACACACACCGGAAGTTATAGAATCAAACCAGAACGGCAGTGAATAAAATATTCGTCCTTTCTTTTTTTCGTCTCATTATTTGTAAGTATAATTAATTCTCGAATTAAAATGTGATACTCTGTCTTCTCTTTAGTTTGCTTTGTATTGTTTGGGTTTTATTTCTCACGCGGGGTTTTGCAACATACAACCTTTTCTTTTTGCCCAATTTTGACTTCGAGAAAGAATTAGTAGGCTACTCTTTGCGGACATTCCGCAACATACATATCTCGTGTTAACGCTCCTCCATTTGAGTAACACAACAGGGATATTAGGGACGCGACTTCGGGAGCGTCGGTGTGCGGGGGCCGCAGGGCGGCAGTGTCCCCTAGCAAGTTAGGTCAAAATTGGGGCAAAAAGAAAAAGTTGTATGTAGCGAAGCCCTGCGTATAGAATCGAAGCGAAACAGGTTACTTCGAGCTTCCATGCATTTGGCAGACGGACGTGCTTTGGTGCCGCTAGCCTAACGAAGCAAGAACTCGCAGTTAAGTAACCTGTTTCGCTTCGATTCTAGACATTTCCTCTTGAAATCTTTTATTGTTGGATTTTTTTTCACTTGACAAAGGCGAAAGCCGAAAATTTTGTGAATTTTCTGTCTTCTTTTTAGTTTGCTTTGTATCGTTTGGGTTTTATTTCTCACGCAGGGCTTCGCTACATACAACTTGTTCTTTTTGCCAAATTTTGACTTTGATTATAGCCCTGCTGCGACCCCACAGTTTTTCTGTGGTTTTTATATTTCCTCCAGGGAGTTAGTTGTAGATCTTTAGTTTAAGGAGGATCGCTGCTCTTGGCATTTACACCTCACTCTTTTTGTTTGTTTGTTACTTGTTTCGTCACTGTTGATGTTTTCCTCCGTGTCCTTGCGTTCTTAGCCCTCAAAAGGGCTCCCTGGTGGGCTGTCTTTATCCTGGTCTTGTTGTTAATATTTTTTTTTTCTTCTGGGTCTTTGTAGGCTGGCGCCATGGTAAAGATGAAGGAGGACAGCGTGACAGACTTCCCTACTATGGGGGGTGGGGGTGGGGTTGATAAACTGAGTATATTGTTATTTTGATTTCTACCTTATGCCAGGGGAGGTAATAATGTACTGTTTATTGATCTTATTTACTTGTTGTCGCCCCTGCTGGTAGCAAGGGCGAGACGTTTTTCTCGAATTTTTTAACCAAGCAAGTTAGTCCTCTTGGTGGAGGTTTTTGTGGTAAATGCGGGGCTCGGCGATTAACACATAGACCATCAAATAGATGCAAGACTGAAGTTTTGTAATTCATAATGGTACTCCTCCCCTCACCTGTAAAATAAACAGTTTCTGTGTGTGTTCTTCTGATAACATGTTGGCAGGTAAATTCTCAGAGGAAGTTTCATTTTGGATTCATTCAAGCGGGCGTGGTATCTCTCTTGCACAAAACACAGCAGTGGACTTGTACAATAATTAATTGATTAAAAAATGCTTAAAGAATGGACCTTGTCTGCACGTGGTTGTATGAATGAAGATTTTGCCTTTCGTGCCAGCGACTCTTAAACAAAAATTAATAATAATCAAATGACTTAAAATTTTTGGCTAAATATAAAATTTTACCCTATTTCAACGCGATTTCATTTCTCAGAGACTGGATAGCTCGGCATCAAACTGACTGCATCCCAATGCACAGTTATAAAAGGTTGTTAAGATATTTCACTATTGAAATTAATAGCAGGAACCCGTTTTTTTTGGAAAGACATTATTGTAGAAATATTTCTGGGCAGAGGACACAGATCTGGGGCTGATCTGTGGCCAAACTTAATTCATGTATCCGCCGTCAGCACCCATGATGGGAAGAAGGTACCAGAATCTGCGACTGTTTCCTTGAAATCAAAACAGGGCAGTAGTGACAGCATAAAATATATTCTGAAGCTCTTGTAAAAAAACTTGACCCATATCGATGGGGCGATTACACTTCGCTTCTCCTGTCATATAGATGACAATATACTGTTGAATCATTTGTCAATCGACAAGTCTGAGTGTGTGGTTTTATTATGTCCGCTGTCGCCTTGGCCAGCATCACTTTTCAGCACCCCGACATTTTACGGAAACTTAAAAAAAAAAAAAAAATTGTAAAAGAGTAATCTCTCTCTTGCTCTCCCTTTCCCTTTCTCCACCCTCTCTCTCTCTCTCTCTCTCTCTCCCTCTGTCTCTCTCTCTCCCTCTCCCTCTCCCTCTCTCTCTCTCTCCCTCTCTCTCTCTCTCTTTCTCTCTCTCTCTTTCTTCTTCCTCTCACTTATTCATCTGTTAATACATGTTGTAATCAAATAAGCATTGAAACCATTTCAACATTTTGGGCTGAGAATCCAGTGGTTATTAAATTCTTTTTAACAAACTTAAGTGAAACATACAACACTGGGTAAACGTTTACAGTAGAACAAGCTGCTCGACAATAACACAATGGAATGATTTAGTGGTGTTTAAAGTTATCTCCCTTACTTTATTCCAACACAGCCCACAGTTATTCACCTTCTGTAGCGCTTGAATATAACAACTTATGTGAAAAGCAGTTATAACACATCCAGTCAACCCAGGCAGGCATTTTTATTTCTTTTTACTTGTGGACATACGACATGATATTGAAATAAAACACATCCTTTACTGCGTGATTATGGAAGTTGATATGATACTTGTTGAAATTTGTTATCGTTCAATGTGATGACGTATACGATAATTTTGTCGCCAGATTGGCTGCTTCTGTGGTCAAGAATGATGTCGTAACCACCGGGTCTTTGTATACACATCAAGTCAAACGTCGTATCTCCAGTTCCACTGTACTAGTAGGTTCTGCAAAACGAATATTGAACACAGGCGGAAGCAATGATTTAGCACCCTCCTATAGAGATCATTCCGTTCTGTGCCTGGTTAATACTTTACTTTATAAAGAGACTTTCAGGCTTGTATGGTTATGAAGTTAACATACATGTATAAGTATACTAGATCAGACAGGCCTACCCATCAGTACCTAGAATAAATCTGTGTCACCATCCTTCTCTCTCTCGCTCTTTCTCTCTCTCTCTCTCTTTCTCCCTCCCTCTCTTTCTCTCTCTATCTCTCTCTGATAATCTGCGGTCTTGCTGCGCAGGAATACGTGTGAAACCGAATTTTGTACAGTGGGCTCATCAAAGGACTGGCAGAAAGGATCAATGTATCTTGCCGACATAACAAATTTTTAAAAGATTGCCTGAAGTCTGAATAAACACAATACCTCGTTACAGATGTACACAAAAGTGAGAACGAGAAATTGTTCGCACCCCACCCCCCCGACCAGCAGATTGAAATAGATTATTCCCTGATCTAGGGAATAATCTATTTCAACATTAGGTCTTTGGTGATCAAATGTTCAGACATTGTGATGTATAGTACAATTTCAGAGAGAGAGAGAGAGAGAGAGAGAGAGAGAGAGAGAGAGAGAGAGAGAGAGAGAGAGAGAGAGAGAGAGAGAGAGAGAGAAAGAGAGAGATCTGCTGGCGTAACAGAGACTTCCTAGTGCTTTGATGTTAAAAAACTCTCACAACGTTATGGCTAATCTGTAGATGGTTGGAGTGACGTAGTTATGTCGGACTGGATGATTGAAATTTGATCTCCTTTCTGTGTCAATGATAAAATGATGAGCGCTAGATAGACATGACATCGGTATGGCTTACTCTGCTTCACAAATGAAGTTTCCTTTCAGCTGACATTGCCAGTCACTCCACTGGTAGTTCCCTGATGGCTTCATCGCTAGGCAGTCCTCA
>OZ007570.1:67543213-67680713 GCA_963931925.1 Onchidella celtica | reverse complement strand
AGTCCGCTTTTCGATACTCCAATAGTACATTGATGAGAAACAATACGATTACTAGATTGCTGAATCAGCGTAAATATGGGTCAATCTAAATCTGTGAAATACGTCCAGCATCTGCTTCTATGTTAAAATCACAAAATAACTAAAGTAATTGAGTGAGTGAGTGAGAATGTGAGTAAGTGAGTGAGTGAGTGAGGCCCCTAAATAAGTAGATAGGTAGGCAGGTGGATAAGTAGATAGGTTAGTGAATAGGTAGATAGGTAAGTGGGTAGGTAAATAGATGGGTATATAATAAATGTGTAGAAAGAAAGAGAGAGTTGGGAAGGGCAGTGTGGAGCAACATATACGTGTACGCAGAGAAAGAGTGAGTGAGAGAGAGGAGAGGGGAGAGAGAAACACAAACATGTACAAAGAGAGAGAAAGAGAGAGAGAGAGAGAGAGAGAGAGAGAGAGAGAGAGAGAGAGAGAGAGAGAGAGAGAAAGCCATCTTTATAATTTTTTTTTTAAAGTTTAGTTGGCAGCAGCGCCGCGACACCCCCATTTTCCAAAATGCCCCGGCAACCCACAAGTAGAAAACTAGTGCTTCAGAGAGAACTAACTTGGGCGATTACCTCAGCAGTCAAGCACATTATATTCTCAATACTGAGGTCCCAAAAAAATGTGTCATGACGACTTGTGCATGCTAATGTACAAGGAATGGTCAACAGCACAACAACACACCTCTCGCCTAATCTCGGCAACTTTACTGTGTGCCATGTGCCCATGTTCTGTAACGGTGTCACTGATAAGGGAGATAAGACACAAACTGTAACCACAGAGGCAAAATGCTGATGGGACAGGTCACATGACATTGCAACATTATAGTGTGCAAGCTCTACACTTCAGCAAGACCTTCATGTATGAACTAAGGCCAAGATAATTAGTGACCCAGAGATTTCTTTAACCTCCATTTTCTAAAAACGACCTTTTTTGAGGGGGGGGGGGGATAGCCCACATGTCTTTTAGACCGACCGATTTGAAGATGATCTAGAAGGAATTGAAGATAATATCGCATACATTTCATTCACAATAATAATAATAATACATGGCATTTCTAGGTTGAATGGCCTTTTTTTTTCATCCGCTCTCCTTCATCACACACATTCAAACAACCGATCCCTGGTGATCTTCAAGTTATATTTTAATCAGAGCATGCGCTTTTGAATATTTTTGTCTTTCTTCGGGTTTATATTTTTTTGTTTGGTAAGATCTGATTTTCATTAACTTCTATAACCCGCCAGTTCAGCCACTAAAATCACCAATGCTTATCTACCTTCCCTTGCTGGACGATTCACCTTTACACTGAGACAAAAGGAGCGAGATAACAAAGAGTGGACAATGAATGTGGTCATTGTGTGTACATGTTCAGTGTAGAGACAATCCAGCCAAAATGTTAAAAACGTTGCTTCTGTTGGCCACTGGTCTCACCCTCGCTGGTAGGTGAATGACGTTCAAACCCTGAGATTTCTATATAAAAAAACAGCAAGGAAAAAAAATTCACTGCTGCGAGGAAGAAATGCCCAGACCTGAAAAAATTACATGTCAAAGATAGTTCTTTTTGCTACTATGTCTATTCCTTTGACATGAAAGCGAAGTATCGTAATTTTGTAATAAATGAAAATAGGCATAATATCGAATAATGCTTTCTCCTCAACAATGATGGCCTCCCTCCTGCCTTTGTTTTGTTTCGACTTTAGGTTAAACTTCCGGTTGCGTTTCAAAGTTTGAAATGAGTTTCTGTGCCGTCTGCCTTATGCACGAGCCATGCAGATGTTACTGTGCCAGTTGTGAGTTGTTTTCTGCCTAGACCTACATAATCTGTGTGCCGATTGTGCGTGTTCTTTTCTACACTGATCTACATAATCTGTGTGCCGATTGTGCGTGTTGTTTTCCCGTTCTTTGAACGGGCCCTTACACTAGTGTATGAAATAAAATTAAAATAAATCATAATGATTATGAGAGGAGCTCCAAGGAAATTGTCCATATTGCCATTTTCTTCAAAACTGAGCGAAGGACATACTGTGAAAACGCAAACTATCATGACAAGAATGCACTTCATTTCATGTAAAAATCTTGAAAATTGACCGAGTTATGTCTATTTCAAGGTGGCAAGGTAGAAAAAGACGCCATTGAGAAAAACGCGCGTAAGTCTATGTAAATTTAAAAAGACCATTAGATTGGATAAAAAAAATAAATAAATTATATTTATAGGTGGAATTCACTAAAAACTCTTTTGCTCAGGCATAAAGAAATGACTGAGGATTCTATTCATGCACAAAACTGATATAGAACCTGGAAGTCCATATCCACCTATTTTTGGCACTATCTCGAAAGTGCCGAGCGCGACAATCATGTAGACGATTTCCCTAGAGCGCCTCACATATCGAACTTTTTCAGTAAAGGGCACATTTCATCAAGCACTTGGTATCCCATTGCTGTCCTTACTTATAGCCTGATATGTTGTACATTCAATGGCTAAATATCGGGATCTAAACACGCCTAGCATAACTCAAACCATAGAACACCGAGAGATAGAGACGAAGCAAGTGGCCAGATTCTGTCTGTTGCTCTGTGTGCATATCAGCGATTTCAGCAATGCTCACCAGCCCCCCATCACTTCATAACAGAAAGAATACGCACACAGCTTGCGGATTTATAGAAAATGAATGATTCATCTCGATATCCTGTTCTCAGATATAACTTAAATTTGAGATGTTTAGAAGGACAATAAATAGCAGGGTATTCAGCACCTTTCAGGTTAGCACTGGTCATGTAGGAAAAAACAACAACAAACCATTACAATTCTTTTTTTGAGACACCCAATGAAAAAAAATCCCAGTGCGTACGATAAAACTGAACTAGCTCTATGTGGGACTTCCAAATAACTGAATTTGGCATACAAAATCTCAGTAAGATAAAAATCAACGGTTCAATTCACCCTTTGTCCGTTTTCTGTGTTCCAAAGACCGAGAGATGTGCAAGAAATGTGTTACTACATACTGTACTGTCTCTACCATGTATAAACATTGTTACAAAACCTTCCAGGTAATTGTGAAGATAAGGCATGATTTTGTTCTCCTAACATCTTTTCAGGGATAGTGGTGGGACACATTCAAGGGACAAAATCGTAATAGCCTCCGATGACAAGGCAACTCTGCATTAATTATCTTGAATCAGGATGGAAGTGTTCAAATGACCTGTCATTTTGACATGTGAGAGCAATGGGGGTGTACCGACATCCTAAAATCACTGATAGCAAACTCTGGAATTGGGGAGTTGTGAGGGAGTTGGGTGGGACTTCAACAAATATAACCTGTTACATTTTCATCATCGTTCCTAAAAACTGTAGTAATTTATTTTGACTGTTTTTCGGGTAAAAAAGCAAAAAAAAAAAAAAAGTTTTATTTTAGCACTATTGGTCTGGTGAGGATGACTTTTTGAAAAGTTGCTATTCGATTTTTGGTTTTTTTTTTAGCGTAGGAGTCTAGAACGAAGATCATTCAATGTGACTTTGAATGTAGTTGAACGTACACGTAAAAATCAATTTTTCTACTTTTTTAAAATCTACTACAGTTTTAAGGAACGGCAACGATTTAAATCATAACTATCAAATCTTTGCGGTTTCTCAGTTTGTCTTTCTCTTACTGCACCATCAAATTGTTTTTCTTCTCCTTCGTCTACTTATACTGTAGTTATCATGCGATTCATCTAACCACCTCTTTTTTGTTCTTTGTGTACTGATACTGCTGTTATCATTATAATTCTTCTAACTTCTTTTCTTTCTTTGACTACTGATACTGTTGTTATCATTACGATTCTAACATATACGCAGATTGTTAAGTTTTGCTACCTTTGTCCCCAATCCTGTCTGCCCTATGTGAATAACTCCAGGTGATTTCAAGATGATATAATTAGGTGATATAATAACTTACAGAGGCGCCTCCGGTCCACCATGCACATATCGAGGGGTGCCTACGTAAACACGGTGACTAGGAAATTTTCTATTTTTATTTTTTTGCATAATTCTGTTTCGCCTTGGTAAGTACTTCATTTTGACATGATGGGAATTCCATTATCGAATTAATTGACCTACTTATTGATGAGGATTTAAAGCTCGTAACAGACATTTGATACTTCATGCCAAACTTTCAAATCGCTCTCCTGTAAAATTTGCAAAACTGGCGATACATTCTTTGCTCAGGCACTCCTCGATATGTATGCACAAAGTAGCGTTAATTTTACATGATTAATTGTAAAGATTTACCACGACAAGGGTGTATCTCCCGATATGTCCACAGACAATGTGTCAAGTTTACGGAGCTACACTAGCTGAACTCAGAACTTCAACCCTGAATACTTGGCTGAAAAACCAGCTGAAAAACAGAAAAAGTAAGCTTTTGATTCTCCCGGTAATAATGATAATAATAATAATAATAATAATAATGGAGGTAATTTGAAGTCTCCCTGCAACTTCCATCCCGCCATAACCTGACGTGACAATAATGCACAGCCATAGTCTGACATGACAAAGCACAGCTATAGTCTGATGTGACGATGCACAGCCATAGTCTGACATTCCAAAGCACAGACATAGTCTTATGTGACAAATGCACAGCCATAGTCTGATGTGACAAATGCACAGCCATAGTCTTATATGAAAACTTCACAGCCATAGTCTTATATGACAAATTCACAGCCATAGTCTGACGTGACAAATACACAGACATAGTCTGACGTGGCAAATTCACAGCCATAGTCTGACGTGACAAATGCACAATTAGGCTATTTGTCTAAATTCATGCAACTTCCAGGTCAAGGGGCAAGTAACTTGTCAGTTTATTAGTTCGTTTATTACTATGTTATCCATCATGATTATGTGGAATTTCAGCAGCATACTATGAGAGACTGACCGTCTATTGATTAAGTTATTATTAATATCATTATTTAAAATTTCAAGCTATTAATTGAAATCTGTCACTTTTATTTCTGTCCAGTGTCTGGTGCCTGGATAGGCGGCACTGATGTTTTCCATGAAGGTACCTGGGAGTGGGTCAGTGACAAATTGACAGTTGGGCCTTTCAGTAACTGGAAAAGTGGGCAACCTGATCATCATCACCACGGTAAGCCCAGGAAATCGACATCAAGGAGTTTGAGTTTAAGTTTGGAGTTCACGGCGTGTCGGCACGATAACGGCCACTTTACGTCTTTTACGGTGTATCTGTTGTTTTGCAGACTTTGTTTTCGGGGGATCTTTGCCCTCTGGCATTTGCACCTCTTTTTCTTGTTCTAGTTTTAAGTTGTTGTTCTTGTATTTGTATTGTGTGTACTTATTCTACATTAAGAAAAGATTCACTGAGCTTGGTTTTGTGGGTCTATCGCTTCCTTTCTATCTGTAGGACAATAGTTCTAACGATCTAAGAAAGAGTTGTGGAATTATTTTTATGAGCTTTTGTACTACAAATAATTTCTTTAAACTGAAGATAGATTAATTTGTTAACATGGTCTGACTTCTTTAGTGTATGAAGAAAGCTGGTTAAAAAAAAAACAACTTTGCATTTCACTGCAATACGTTTTTTTTGGCCAGCTTTCCTTTT
This sequence comes from Onchidella celtica, assembly GCA_963931925.1. Taxonomy (NCBI): domain Eukaryota; kingdom Metazoa; phylum Mollusca; class Gastropoda; order Systellommatophora; family Onchidiidae; genus Onchidella; species Onchidella celtica. The sequence continues at coordinate 67,675,083 of OZ007570.1, read as the reverse complement.
ACATCTCGACTAACCTTACAACGATTCACCGCTGATCTGGAACATAATCAGCACTCTTCTTCTGTTACACCTTATTGAGATCTCTCATCTGACATTTTGCAGCTGCAGAGAAGGCAAAATGATTTTCTACTTGGGCATCTTTCACAAACGGTGACAAATTCCATGTCTTAGAGCAACGTTATGAAAACAAACACTTGAAACAAAAGCACTGTCCAGTCAGCTGACACTGTATTCTTTAGGCCAGTATGTAGGTTACGATCTAAATCTGCTAAATATGGAGGGCATGACCTCCGCCCCAGTCAATGAGAAGGTTCAATTTTTTGCTCCCACGCACCATACCATGCTTTACTATGTCAGTGTAGGCTTGTATAGAAGGGAATGGGATGTCTCAGGCCTGTTACCTTGACCTAGGCATGTTATTATAACATATTATTGTTAATAAAGGTCTCGATACCAAGTATTCATTAAATAAAACTGGTGGCGACACTGAGATGTTATTTAGGGCTAATTTTGCAGCCCAATGGCATGATTCTTGTGCCTTTTTCCTGACCCCCATCTCTCTAAAAGGCATATTTCAGGGTTATAAACATTCAAAATTGGCATATGGTTAGTAAAATAATGTTCCTAAATGGATAAACTAACCAAAAAGTACAAAATCTCGATATCGATATTTTGAAGCCCAATTTCGACTTCAGCCCCCCCCCCCCCCCCTCTAAACCTGCATTAATCTATGCTAGTGTGTGAATACAGAATGCCTGGCACGTGATGAGGAGAGAACTAAAATACATCATTTTGAAAAGATCAAAGTCAAGAAATTTATAAGCCCTGGCCTGTCTTTTTGTTAACTAAAAGTGTAACGTTGTTTTGGAATGACTACTAGTGTATGCGACAGTGCAAATAACAATGACTTTGCTAAAAGACATTTGTCATCAATTTAACGAACATGACTATCTATGCCACAACTACTGACTTCCATTGGGAATGAATCCCAAAAAGTGTAACGACAGACAGTCCGTCTTACAAATTCTCGTGCTGAATCGCCACCCAGACCCAAAGTTTCACTTGACTAGCTAAGATTTCCGATGCCAAACACTTCCAAGTCACTCCTGCCGTGCCGTTTTTCCATCGACACACTTCGTCTCAGAGAGGTGTCAAGGGGAAATTTCTCGATTGAGTGCACAAGTATTGTTAAAGTACTTCTATTTGGTTCCAACTGAAGACATAATAAGCTTCATTAAAAGGTCATCAGACAGAGATTTCTTCTGCAACTTTTCTACCAGGTCTGCTCTCGACTATATTGCTAGTTGTTGCTTGACGTGGACCACACGTGTGAAGTTGAAGAAACTATGCATTACAAAGCCACAGCATTCTGTCTACATAAGCAACGTCTAGTTTCTTGTCCCGGAAAATGAACCCACACATACCGGCAAATATAATACGAAGTCATTTTGGGAAAGAAGACCCATACTTATTGCTTTCTCGCGAAGATGGTTACAAATTTCCTAAATGAAATTAAAAACATTTTCATTTTGCTCCTCTGATCAGATATTAAAAAAAAAGGACCATACCGGACCCTTTCCTGCCAGATTCCTATAACTAAATTTTTCATTGATCAAGTCCTGACTGTCAAGCTACAGTAAAATACCCCCCCCCCTCCCCTTTCACACACAAAGAGAGAGGAGCAAAGTGGCCATTATAGTGCCGACACGCCGTTAAACCCAAACTCAAAATTATAATAAGTTCTAAAGTCTCCAGGTATATGGAGAATATGGTGTAAAATTGAACAGATTTACTCATTCACTCATTCTACCTGAGATATCTAAATGATAATGTACTACGGCACATACAGAAGAATAAAAGCAAAGCAAACAAACAAACAGAAACACTTGACATAGAATTACCCAAGTGGTAACACAGCAACCTTTCAGTCAGAGAAGTTTTATTTTCATTTATTTTGACCGATAGTTCTGTTTTGTGTGTGTGTGTGTATGACCTTGGTCCTGTTCTCAGTGATTTAAAAACAACAAGTTAGTACTGTCCCCAGGAGAAGATTGCCTGGCCATGCGCAGTGAGTACAACTATCAGTGGAACGACAATGACTGTGATGTACAGCAGGGTTTTGTCTGTCAAACACAGTAAGTCTTGACTGTCATATTGTCACCATAGATTCAGTGGTGACTTTTCACAGGCGTACTCAAATTTTGATAACTTGCAGTGTCGAAATGGAGTTTCCCCAGTATGTCAGGTCCTAACACAGGGAAGTGCTAAATACGAGAGCCATAAGAAATCATTCTTGTATCCTAATACTGCTATCTACATCATCATAGAAGTATGACATTATGTCAATGGCCTTATGTGTGAGAGTAACCAATTCACGTGTGTATGTGATTTACTGTGTGTGAGTACTTTAGTGTAGCAAGTAATTTAACACAGGAGGCCTTTCGATTGGTGGGTATTAAGTGTTTTCTTTTTTTTGTCTATTTCCATTGCAGTATTCAAATTTACGTGCTGAATCTGATTCTCAGCAAACCCAAGGATAAACTACTTTACAACGACAAAACAGATTTCACAAATTTGCTTTTATGTCATTTTTGTCTGAAACGAAATACGTTGTCGTTGTAAGCCAGACAATTCCAATTTAAGCCCCCCCCCTCATACACACACACACACACACACACACACACACGTAATTTGCTCACTGCATTGTTGGAACAGTGATTTCCTAAAGACTTAGGCCATACACTGACCAATGTTTTACAATCTGCTGGAATCTCGGTCAAGATTCGCTGAAAAATATCTGGTTGTTTACGTAAATGCAAGATAAGATGTTTTATATTTAGGACACCGGTGTGTCTCATCAACAATAAGAAATGGAGTTTTTGTTCTCTTTTGTTGCATTAAAATTTCTTCACGATAAATACATGACAAAAGCACTGCTATGTGACCCTGGACCCAATGCTAGCAATCACCCATAATACTGAGTCAATCACACGACCAAATAGAAATCATCTTCTATTTTTTTCGTCATAAATCTTAGAATTTAGAGTCGAATACCATTTCAACAGAGGAATCCATCGTGGTGTTGGCATTGTATATACCAACCAGACTGAACCAAAACTATATTATTTCTTAATGCATGCAGTGCAGAAGTGACGATTTGCTTGAACAACATAGAACCAATACATCAGCACGCCCCCACCTGCCCGATCCAGTTACTCTGAACTCTTAAGCTGGCTTTTCATGTGAACGGAAACGGAAATGGCAACGGAAACGTCGAAAACTTTTCACGTAGTGAACTGGAAAGAATGTTTTCATGTCTTCGCAAACGCCGTTTCCGTACACAATAGAAGCACTCTTCCTCTTTACTACTTGATGGATTTTTGACGTTTCCATTGCCGTTTCCGTTTCTGTACACATGAAAACACAACTTTCCGGTTGTTTCTTTCCTGTTTCATTGTTCCCACTCTACTTTCAGACCAGGTGAAATCATTGTGGGTTGAAGGACATAGGACTATCACAAGTAAAGTCTTCTTATTGGCTAACAGTTTCACTTGATCACAAATTGTAGCGAATCCTCTCGTTAGTCAAGTGTTATAACTGTGAGTTATTCAGCAAATAAAACTTTTATTGTAATGCCATTACTTTTGTCTCAAGTTTCTTGCATGCATCGACAACATACGAGTATTATTGCTGTCGTACAAACTATTTGCAGTTTCCGGCCTAACTCGGCACGGGCATGTTACCGGATTTTTATTACATGTTATCTGCTGTTTCCGGCCTAACTCGGCACGGGCATGTTACCGGATTTTTATTACATGTTATCTGCTGTTTCCGGCCTAACTCGGCACGGGCATGTTACCGGATTTTTATTACATGTTATCTGCTGTTTCCGGCCTAACTCGGCACGGGCATGTTACCGGATTTTTATTACATGTTATCTGCTGTTTCCGGCCTAACTCGGCACGGGCATGTTACCGGATTTTTATTACATGTTATCTGCTGTTTCCGGCCTAACTCGGCACGGGCATGTTACCGGATTTTTATTACATGTTATCTGCTGTTTCCGGCCTAACTCGGCACGGGCATGTTACCGGATTTTTTATTACATGTTATCTGCTGTTTCCGGCCTAACTCGGCACGGGCATGTTACCGGATTTTTATTACATGTTATCTGCTGTTTCCGGCCTAACTCGGCACGGGCATGTTACCGGATTTTTATTACATGTTATCTGCTGTTTCCGGCCTAACTCGGCTAGGGCATGTTACCGGATTTTTATTACATGTTATCTGCTGTTTCCGGCCTAACTCGGCACGGGCATGTTACCGGATTTTTATTACATGTTATCTGCTGTTTCCGGCCTAACTCGGCACGGGCATGTTACCGGATTTTTATTACATGTTATCTGCTGTTTCCGGCCTAACTCGGCACGGGCATGTTACCGGATTTTTATTACATGTTATCTGCTGTTTCCGGCCTAACTCGGCACGGGCATGTTACCGGATTTTTATTACATGTTATCTGCTGTTTCCGGCCTAACTCGGCACGGGCATGTTACCGGATTTTTATTACATGTTATCTGCTGTTTCCGGCCTAACTCGGCACGGGCATGTTACCGGATTTTTATTACATGTTATCTGCTGTTTCCGGCCTAACTCGGCACGGGCATGTTACCGGATTTTTATTACATGTTATCTGCTGTTTCCGGCCTAACTCGGCACGGGCATGTTACCGGATTTTTATTACATGTTATCTGCTGTTTCCGGCCTAACTCGGCACGGGCATGTTACCGGATTTTTATTACATGTTATCTGCTGTTTCCGGCCTAACTCGGCACGGGCATGTTACCGGACTTTTATTACATGTTATCTGCTGTTTCCGGCCTAACTCGGCACGGGCATGTTACCGGATTTTTATTACATGTTATCTGCTGTTTCCGGCCTAACTCGGCACGGGCATGTTACCGGATTTTTATTACATGTTATCTGCTGTTTCCGGCCTAACTCGGCACGGGCATGTTACCGGATTTTTATTACATGTTATCTGCTGTTTCCGGCCTAACTCGGCACGGGCATGTTACCGGATTTTTATTACATGTTATCTGCTGTTTCCGGCCTAACTCGGCACGGGCATGTTACCGGATTTTTATTACATGTTATCTGCTGTTTCCGGCCTAACTCGGCACAGGCATGTTACCGGATTTTTATTACATGTTATCTGCTGTTTCCGGCCTAACTCGGCACGGGCATGTTACCGGATTTTTATTACATGTTATCTCCTGTTTCCGGCCTAACTCGGCACGGGCATGTTACCGGATTTTTATTACATTTTATCTGCTGTTTCCGGCCTAACTCGGCACGGGCATGTTACCGGACTTTTATTACATGTTATCTGCTGTTTCCGGCCTAACTCGGCACGGGCATGTTACCGGATTTTTATTACATGTTATCTGCTGTTTCCGGCCTAACTCGGCACGGGCATGTTACCGGATTTTTATTACATTTTATTATTAACTTCAAATCTGCCCAGCCCTGCCTCTTTCTTTGATTGTGTCGTAAATGAACTGGTCTCTTTGCAGCTGCAGTAGAGCATCGTCACATTTACACCTATCACTGGGACCTGCGCACCTTAGAAGCTCTTACAGCCGGTTCAGACAGGGCGGTTTCAACCGCGACGGCTACCGTGCGTTTCCCGCTGGTATCGTTCAGACAAGGCGGTTTGCAACGCGACGTAACCACAGCGGTTGACTCAAGAACTGGAAATTTTAAGCAGTGTCAGGATGGATGTGGAGGAAATAACATGCGTTTGGTTGTTACATCGCCGCTTGAAACGACGCAAACAGAGACAAAGACAATATTGGATTCATCCCATTCTACGTGATAGACTAACGCACGGCATGTTTACCACCCTGTATCCTTCCTTAAGGGCGCATGAAGAAAAGTTTTTCAATTATTTGAGAATGTCCAGGAAATCATTTAACGACTTGCTGCAACTAGTCAAGGACGACCTGTCTTCAACCAAGACCCCGATGAGGGATTGCATCAGCCCAGAAAGCTTTTGTTTACATCACACATCCTGTTCTCTCATTGGCTGGCGTACTGCAAACCGAGCAAAAGACCAGCTGTGTGTGTACCATGCCTATGTGTGTAGGTATCTCGACCCGCTGGCCGACCGCGCGGTTGCGAGGGGAAACTCACAACCGCGGCGGTTGAGGAAACGCCGCGGTTACGTGTGAACGATTCCATAGGCTATCATTGAAAATGCAACCGCGCGTTTCCAACCGCGCGGTTTAAACCGCCCTGTCTGAACCGGTACTTAGATGGGGTGTGCCCAGTTGGCCATTTGTTTAGTAAACACACAGTTTCAAACGTCCTCCGGGGCGAATGGCGTTAATTCATTTCATGAAATATGAGAGGGAAAATGCATAAATAACTTTTTAAATAGGAAACTTTAACAAAAGGTAAGACGACTATAATTATACACCATTTCCGCCTGCAGAACACATTAAAACAAACCAACAAAAACAGCAATAAAAAAAAAAAATCCTGGTCCCATTAACTGCTACCATTACTAAATATGTAGGTAAACAAAAGCAAGTTGCAAAACGTACATGGAGAAGTCCGAGGCAAACACAAAATATAGAAACATGCAGTTTTTCACCTAAATTCATTTCAAAAGAAGAGTGATTTGCCGATAGATGAATGAAACTGTGGGTACATGTTTGGTTAAAACTCAGGGAAGACAATTTTCCCAGTTAAATTCTATACTTTTGCCACGCCCCATTTTATGGTGTTACATCCTTGGTTGGAGTTTTGGGAGAACATTCCTGTCCCTGATCTTATGGTAGGTAGGATCGAGTGCCTAGCCTTCTCGGGTAAGGACGAAAAACAAGGAGAAGAACACGTGTGCACGTTGCGTATGTTCGTATGTTCGTATGTTCGTATGTTCGTATGTTCGTATGCTCGTATGTTCGTATGTTCGTATGTTAAAGATACATCGGTGGTTGAAAATCGAGAAAGGCAGGCCTAATAGCGCTGCCCCAGCAAAATTATAAAAAAAAAAATCCCTACCAGTAAAACACAAAAACATGAATGAGAAAAATAAAAAGAAGAAAAAATGAGCAGTAAAGTCCAAGAGACGTGAGCCTTGAAACAGTTTTTTCCTGTCTGTGTTTTGCATCTCTCGATAGTTTGACGACACTTCACGCTGAAACATGAAATGATCACGGTATGAAAAATATGATGCGAATCAGGAAGACGAGGAAAATATAATTTTGTAAGGTCGGGGTCAAGGCCGGCTGTTCTGATTGTCTCTAGGTAAAAAAGCCAAGAATGTACACTCTAAATGATTTATGGCAGAAACTTCTTTAGTTTAAGTCACACTGGACATTAAAGCTGAGTGTGCAAAGTATTTATTTATTTTTTTAGAAAATCAGTTCATGCAGGATTGCTTCTATCTTTAGGAATTTTTGTTTGTAAACTGCTCGTGCCAGTCTCACATGTTGTCTCACATGCCTTTTGTTTTTCTTTCCCTCACAAGCAAGCAATAAGAAAATAAAATTGTTGTCACGAGCAGAGTTATGGTCTTGGGGATGTTACGACTGCACGAGAGGCAGCTAACTCACACTCGGACACAACCACACAAGAAAAGTACTAAATAACTAGAGCGTATATATGTCAGGCCGGTCAGGCCATAGTTTACATAAATATTAATAACAAAACAAAAGACAATAGAGGTATATATTCAAACCAAAAACTCTAATTAATAACTTAACCAATGATATTCATGTAGCTATGGAGGTACTGCAATCAATAGTAAATAGGTATATTATACGAAACTGGATATCAATTTAAAGTGACAGTTGAGTCGCCACTGGCCAGTCGCCAGGCAAACTCTCCATAAATCATATGGGCTTAAAGGTTAGGAGAGCCCAGTACGTTCAAAGCCTACAGAAGCACTCTTCGGCTTGTAGGTAATTTAAGCAGTTGCCAAAAGACTATATTTTATGCACAATCACTATTCAATTCATCAACAATGTGCTATATTATTCCAATCATACTATGGCAATAGATCTATCATACAGGACACTCGTGGTCGAGTGCCAGCTGGGGTTTCCTTAGTCTTCCTATGAGGCTGTAGTTCTCTCTCTATCTCCGATCTCTATTATACTTGAATAATTAAGATATATTACCATTGCTCACGCCTACTGGTAGGCGCGAACATCAAAATAGCGCAGCGTGGGCTTTCAAAGGTCAGCCCACTCAGACCTTTCTTTCTAGAGCTCAGTCAGTCCGTTAGCAAGGACTTCTTAGTCTTCAGACCACACAGTTCAGGTACTGGCCAACCGGAGATACTTCACGAAACGATGCTTCTCTCGTCTGTATTCACCTAATCTGAACGTTACACGATGTTATATACTATCTAACTACCCAGCGTGCTAGTCCGCTGGCCCAATTAGTTCAGCTATCTCATAGGTCGAAACCTCCCACCATTTTAATTGTAGTAATACGTCTGCACTATTCTACCAGCCAGTTAACGTGCAAAAACTTGTCTAGTCATGCTTAACAATGTCAACTGTCCCACCTTGTTTCACCCCTACTCCATTACTTATTAATCACGAACATTAAAGCCGACAAGCGTGACTCTAGCAGTTTAACTTTACATTTATTTACTCACCAACTATAATTTGGCGAGGACCGTTCAAGGCCACCAGCCAATTTCTCATGGCCCTGGTAAACAACAACAACTCACTCTCTGCGTGAGTTTTAACAATATCCGAATCATGACATATCCCCCACCCCAGTTAAAATTTGCAATTTTAACGATATAAATGATTATCGTAAGGGGAAGGCATGAGTCGAGAAATTCCTCGAAAGGTGAACTTAACTAAGAATACTAGGTAATAACTAAGACTAGTACTAAAGTTGAAAAAAACCTACAGGACGGGTATCATTGATGGACAAAACTTCATGAAAATCTTAAGGCTCCGTCCAAAAGTATATATCTCTCTGAGGATTAAATCTTACCTCTAAATACGTAGACATTAACAATCATAACTCTAAAATTTTAGAGTACAACACTGATCCTGTGCGAATGTCATCAGGAATGCATACATACAATGAATAATACTCAAGAAAAGATAACTATAGTAGCATCGATGGCATTAGTGGATCTGGACTCCTGGTCTGCCATGACCTCTCGTCCTCGACCCTGGGCAACAACGTCTGGTGTGGCCAAAATACGGGTCGACGTCAGTAAAATAGCTGTTGGAACAAAGGAAAGCACAGGGGTAGGTGAAAAGTGTTCACAATGGGTGAACAATATGTGATACCATCCCTCGGTCTCTGAATGAGGTGCTAGTCAGTATCCAACGCCAATACATATGACAGACTAAAATACAACAAGATTAAGGTAACCGTGATAATAGGTCGGCATGGACATTATCTCCACCAGGAATGGCCTTTATAATGAAGCGGTATTCCTGAAGGGCCAGACTCCATCTGGTCAAACGAGCGTTCTTGGCTCGGTTCGATTTTAAAAATAACAACGGTTTATGGTCTGTCTCGATGACGAATTCTGTCATAAGTAGGTAGCGGGAAAACGCGTCTACGGCGTATACAATCGCCAGGCATTCTCGCTCTATAATAGCGTATCTCTGCTCTCTCGGAAGTAATTTCCGGCTAGCGTACATACAAGGGCGCAATAAGCCATCTCTTTCCTGAAGCAAAACAGCTCCAATTCCTTGGTCCGACGCGTCAGTTCGGACGGTGAAGGTGCGCCTAATATTCGGTAGGATAAGCAGCGGCGAACTGGAGAACAGTTGCTGCACTGTCGCGAGCGCGGTGGCGCACAGCGTATTCCAGGTAATTTTGTTGGGTCTGTCTTTTCTTGTAAGATCGGATAACGGGGCCGTAAGGGCCGAAAAATTAGGAACGAATTTCCGATAATAGCTTAAGAAGCCTAACAGGCTACGAACCTGCTTCTTAGTATGAGGAGCCTGGAGTTTTAAAATCTTACTTATCTTACTGTCGTCCGGTGTTTGGACGCCTTTGGCGATAGTATGTCCCAGAAAGTTAATCTGCGTATAACCCAGGAAGACTTTGCTAGGCTTAGCTGTAAGCCCGGCATCTCGAAGTTTACTAAGCACTTGACGAAGTGCTTCTAAGTGGCCTTTCCAATCCGTATGGAAAGCGCAAATGTCGTCAAAGTAGCTTAGGACGCATGGTGTCTGCTGCAATAGGATGTTCATCATCCTCGCAAATGTCGCTGGTGCCGTTACGAGACCGAATGGCATGAATCTCCATTGCATGAGACCCATAGGGGTCTGAAACGCTGTGTACTGTTTACTGGCCTCTTCCATTGGGATTTGCCAGTAACCTTTAGCCAAATCTATTTTCGAAAACACGGACGACTCGGCCAATCGCGCAAATAGATCTTCCTGATTCGGGATAGGTTCAGCATCGTAAATGGTTAGAGCGTTAAGCTTCCTGTAATCGATACAAAATCTAACGGAACCGTCTGTTTTCTTTACTAGTACAATCGGCGAGCAGTAAGGGCTCGTCGAGCGCTCAATGACTCCTAAGCTGAGCATCTTTTCCACCTCGGACTGTATGGTGTCGTGCGCTTGCAGCGGGCGCGGGTAGGGTTTGACAAACACGGGTACGTCCGACTGCAACCGGATGACGTGTTGCACTAAGGATGTTTTACCCGGCAAATCAGTGAATACTGGCGAAAACTCCCGAACAAGATTCATGATGTCCTGTGTCTTACTTTGATCCAGCTCTGGATTGATATTAACGGAAGTCGCGTCCTCTGTGGCTTGCAAGGATAGGAGCGATCTTGTCATAGATAATGGCTCCCGATCGTTGTCATCGATAGTGACCATCGCTGCGTTTGCTTGGGCCACAACATGGCATGAATGATCGTGATGAGTTTGATCATCGGTAAGATACTTTTTCAACATATTAATATGGTACACCTTATCGTTACCACGTATGGTAATGAGATAATTAACTCTCGAGAGTCGCTTTTTAACTAGAAAGGGGCCTTTCCAAGTGAGGAGTAGCTTGTTATTCGTTTCTGGCAACAGCACCAATGCCCGATCTCCGACTGACAGGGTTCTTAACCGACTACCCCGATCGCGATATCCTATAAATGACCTGGTCCGTACGCATGCAAATTGTCGAGCCAGGTCGCATGCATTAACTATTCTATGTCGGAGATCGACTATGTACTGATACGCGGATCGCGTATCAGGAACGTCGGTATCAGAACCGGCGTATAAATCGCGTAAAATGGCCATCGGGCCACGTGGTTTTCGACCGTATAACAGTTCAAACGGGGAAAAACCCGTTGTCGCATTTCGGAGTTCCCTATATGCGAACAAGATGGCCGGAAGTCGACGGTCCCAGTCACCAGGTCTATCGGCGGAAACGCGTGCCAGCATAGTTTTCATGGTGGCATTCCAGCGCTCGCAACAGCCATTGGACTGTGGATGGTATGGCGACGTAAGTTTCTGCCTAATGCCCGTGAGTTCCAATACTTTCCTGAAAAGGTCAGAGGTGAATTGCGGACCTCTATCAGATAATAATTCGGACGGGAATCCGACACGTGTGAATATGGTCACCAATGCCTCGGCGACGTGATCGGCCGATATTTCCTTTAAAGGGACAGCCTCAGGCCAACGGGTGGCATAATCGATTACTGATAGAATAAACCGATGGCCTCTATCCGACTTCGGTAATGGCCCGACGATGTCGACGGCAACTCGCTGAAATGGAGTGGAAACCGGCGGCATCTCTTGTATAGGCGCCCGCGAAGTTTTTCCTTTGGGGGTTCTTTTCTGGCATGTATCGCAACGCGACACATAGCTATTTATGTCCCCGTAAACCCCGGGCCAAAAAAACTGAGACAGGACTCTCGATTTTGTTCTCGCTTTGCCTTGGTGGCCCGCTAATGGCGTGTCGTGCGCGAGGCGGGTGATGTCTCGGCGAAATGATCTCGGTATGACCAATTGCAAAATAGTTTCGCGCTTTCCCCGAAAAACGCGATATAGGAGGTCGTCTTTAAGGCAGAACCTGGATGTATCCGGGTTGTCCGGATCAATCTTAGCAAAGAGGGGCTTTAGTGATGGATCTGTGCGCTGTTCGTTACGAAAAATCTCGGGGGTTACATCCAAATCGACGACAGGCGATCGTAATGTGTCGTCACTCTGGCGACGCGATTGTTGTCTTGTCGTGACACACGCAATGTCGTTATCATCCCAAATCCCGAGTTCGCAATCGGAGACGTCCTTTAAGTGGGGAATATTCCCAATGATTAGGTCGGCGACCGGATTTGGTAGCACGCAGGCCGTGACAACACCAGTTATAAACGGTGTGTCAACATATATTTCCGCCAAACGAAAATGTTCAACTGAACCACCAAAAGTAATGCATGTCGCATCGCGATCCAGGAGTTGTGCAGGACGGACCAGCGATTCACGTACACCGACGGTCGTACAGCCTGAATCTCGCAATACGGATGCTCGTATGGCGTTTACTCGTCCCTCATACAATGTCAGCGCGCCTCGCTCGTGGAGGGCGGACATCACTGGAATAACTTTATCTACGGTTTCGGCATTCCTAGTTCTGTAACCGCGGTTTTCGGTGAATGCTACAGAGCATGCATTTGCCGCATCTAATCTAACTCTGCATTGTCGCGCAATGTGGCCTCCGGCGCCACATCGATAACAGTAGACTGGCTTATTATCCCTTCGAGGTTTACCTCGATAAGAAGGAAATGTGGGCGCTTGATAGTAGTTGTTACGCGGTCCTCCGGTAGGGAAAGGACGTGTATTTCGGGGTTCCCAGTCCCGAGAAAATTTATGGGGATTCGGTTGCCTCCTGCTAACCGGCGGCTCGGACCGTGGACGAACGTGCGGCGACTGTCGAAAGGGCTGTCTTGATTGTCTCGACGGTACCGGTGTCTTAGTAGCAGCGCCGGCGTAACACGGTTCGTTTACTTTAGCTTTAGCCAACGATCGATTAGGGTGAGCTGCAGCATACCGTTCCGCTATCGATGTTATCTCGACGGTAGTTTTGGGGGCTTGTTCCTTAAAATGCGCCACCAGGTCCGTGTGGCAGGACATATATATTTGGTCTTTAATTATCAAATCATATAGTTTCTTGTAGTTTCCCTCTTCCACACCGGCCAACTCAGTCCAACGGCTGAGTAGGTGGCGGAGGCGGTCCACGTAAGTAGAGAAATTCTCAGATGCCTCCGGCTTGCAATCGCGGAAACGCTTATGAAATCCATCTTCCGTATGTTGGAAACGCTTTAATAGCGCGGTCTTTAGAATGTCATAGTCCCTAGCGTCATCAATAGTGAGGCTATGGAAAACTTCCAACGCTCTCCCTGTCAAAAGATTGGCGAGGCATGACGTGTACTCACTACGCTGCCATCCCGCGCAAACGGCATGGAGTTCGAAGCGGTGTAGGTAGGAATCAATACGATCAACCTTATCATTAAAGGTTGGCAATTTAGGCTTCGTTTTATTATTGGAAGTAACTTCCGGAGCCCCCGTAGGTTGGGCTTGCTTCGCTTCTAACTGTTTCAAAGCGAGCTCGTACTCTCTTTGAGCCTGTTTTTCCGCGCGTTCCGCGGCTCTATCTTCTCGTTCCGCGGCTTTTTCTTCTCGTAATCTCTCCGCGGCCTTTTCTTCTCGTTCTTCTTTCAGTTTCTGGTCTACCCAAGAAGCACGCTGAGCTTCCGGTATGCCAAATGATTGGGCCAGTTCCAAATATTTCTGTAGTTCGGCCATGATATCGGTCGATAATACGATATAATAATGTCCTAATCGAGGACAGCTCCTGAAAAATCTCCAACTTTATTCTCCCTTGAAGCAATTTATCAATTGCACTCTGCGGGTGCTCGTTCCTGCAGTATGAACGAAATTAACGAAATCAACAACAAACTGTACGTCTTAGTCAACCAAGTAGTGGTTGAGCTATTTCAGCGATCACTTAACTCCACTTATTTCTCCTAATCCTCAAGCAGTCAGTCTACTGCTTCCGTGATTGGTCGTTACTAACGATACCAATGTAATATTCCCAGTGTATTTTCCGTACACTCCTAGCAGCGTTCCCTCTGCTATAAATCGGAATAAATCAATATTCACGATATGAACTTCCTTGGCTATACCAGCCTAACAACTCTAATATCCAGATTATCTCTCAACGTGCCCTAGACACGTGATTTATCCCAGGCAATAATATAGCAAGTATGAATACAAAATATAATAATGCAACACTATAATGGAAAAGAATTACATGGAGAGTAAGACGAGACTAACAGAAAGAACAAACGACAACAGACCTGACTAACCTGAAACTATCTACAAAAAGGTAAGAAAAAGAACAGGAGAGACGTCTTCCTAAAATACGAGGAAGATAGAACGCTAACAATCTATACGAATAACAGGTCCCTACAGAACTATTCAAGGCAAAGCGTATCTCCTATCCGTTTTAAACGCCATCTAGATCTGCTAGTCTGGCAAAAAGAGGTATGCTAAGTCTCGATCCCTTCCAACCTCCCGCCTATCTAATCTAACACAAAAGAAAAAAAATAATGCCTGTCAAAAGTAGGGGAGCTGGAACGACGAACCCCTCAAACGAAGACAAATACAGATGGTTCACTTAACTGGGCAAAATGGACTGGCTCTTTCCTTTGGTCCACAGCGCTGGTCTTGTCTTTTCCTGATGCTAGCTGTCAGTCCCTCGTAGTGGTCCCAGGATCAATGACGAGAGGACATGCCAGACATGTGGGGGAGAAACAAAAACAAAAATCAGCAGTATACAAAACTATAAACTACAAAAATTACATAAATAACAGTGGAGTCTTAGAGTGGTAGACCTGCAGCTGTTGACGGGGTCCTCTTCCGATGATAGTAGTGTTCTCTAGATGTCAGAAGGTGACGGGTCCTCTTCAGATGTCAGTGGGGTCCCCTCCAGATGTCACGAGCAGAGTTAGGGTCTTGGGGATGTTACGACTGCACGAGAGGCAGCTAACTCACACTCGGACACAACCACACAAGAAAAGTACTAAATAACTAGAGCGTATATATGTCAGGCCGGTCAGGCCATAGTTTACATAAATATTAATAACAAAACAAAAGACAATAGAGGTATATATTCAAACCAAAAACTCTAATTAATAACTTAACCAATGATATTCATGTAGCTATGGAGGTACTGCAATCAATAGTAAATAGGTATATTATACGAAACTGGATATCAATTTAAAGTGACAGTTGAGTCGCCACTGGCCAGTCGCCAGGCAAACTCTCCATAAATCATATGGGCTTAAAGGTTAGGAGAGCCCAATACGTTCAAAGCCTACAGAAGCACTCTTCGGCTTGTAGGTAATTTAAGCAGTTGCCAAAAGACTATATTTTATGCACAATCACTATTCAATTCATCAACAATGTGCTATATTATTCCAATCATACTATGGCAATAGATCTATCATACAGGACACTCGTGGTCGAGTGCCAGCTGGGGTTTCCTTAGTCTTCCTATGAGGCTGTAGTTCTCTCTCTATCTCCGATCTCTATTATACTTGAATAATTAAGATATATTACCATTGCTCACGCCTACTGGTAGGCGCGAACATCAAAATAGCGCAGCGTGGGCTTTCAAAGGTCAGCCCACTCAGACCTTTCTTTCTAGAGCTCAGTCAGTCCGTTAGCAAGGACTTCTTAGTCTTCAGACCACACAGTTCAGGTACTGGCCAACCGGAGATACTTCACGAAACGATGCTTCTCTCGTCTGTATTCACCTAATCTGAACGTTACACGATGTTATATACTATCTAACTACCCAGCGTGCTAGTCCGCTGGCCCAATTAGTTCAGCTATCTCATAGGTCGAAACCTCCCACCATTTTAATTGTAGTAATACGTCTGCACTATTCTACCAGCCAGTTAACGTGCAAAAACTTGTCTAGTCATGCTTAACAATGTCAACTGTCCCACCTTGTTTCACCCCTACTCCATTACTTATTAATCACGAACATTAAAGCCGACAAGCGTGACTCTAGCAGTTTAACTTTACATTTATTTACTCACCAACTATAATTTGGCGAGGACCGTTCAAGGCCACCAGCCAATTTCTCATGGCCCTGGTAAACAACAACAACTCACTCTCTGCGTGAGTTTTAACAATATCCGAATCATGACAATTGTCCAGCTTTCTTATCTCGATAATTAAGATTTAAGCTGAGTCAAAACCAACCAGGTCATTGATTGTTCAAGTCCGGCACAGACACAGTCCAGCAAAATGTTGAAGACGTTGTTTCTGTTGGTCACTGGTCACGCCCTTGCTGGTAAATGGACATGGTAACTCAGTAAAGTCATTTGTATGATCAAAGTTTACGATAAATCTTTTTGAACGTTTTAAGCTGCCTTATTTTCTCCCACTGCTGTCCTTACTGTGCCCAATATCATTAGTTGGTGGAGAATCAAATTCATTTTAAGCACATAATTATTTGCATTTCTATTTTGAATATCGACTATGGCATATAAGGCTTTTGCAGTATGTCTCAAATTATCTGTGCCAGTATAGTTAAACACTGTCTTATAAAATTAAGATGTTGATTATATGTGTTTCCTTTTAGTATTTGTCAGCTCAGTTTGTCTTGATTCTAGGGCGAGAAATTTCATTGCTCTATTCATGTGACGTCTAAAATCGGCGGCAAAGGAAAACGAAAATTAGCAACTCATTTTTAATTTTAATTTTTTTTTACTTTTGTCTCAAATACTGCAAGCTAACTTTGCACAGTGCAACTTTAAGTCTGTGCCACAATAATCATGATGCAAAAAAAAACAAAACAAAAAAACACAAACTAATAAACAGAATACGATGCCTGTAGTTTGTGAACACCCTTAAATAAATGTTTTATACAGGTCTGGAGAGTAGGCATGAGCAATTTTTTTCTGATTTAAAAAGTAATCCAAAAGTCCTTTCTTGATGATAATATATTACCAACTTCGAAAGAAAATGTAATGATAAAATATTGAATACGTATGAGTTTGTCTCAAAAGACATATCATCTTGATATCGGAGAGCAATACGATTCAAAGGATCCTAAAATTACAGGAACACACATTAGAAGGCGAAATATATATGTTAAAAAAAAACAATATTTTAAGGATTATTTATCTGTGCAGGTCTTTCCACAGCATTTGTTCAGTCCTTCTCTTACTCTCTGTTTTTCGATAATGTCGTTATAACCAGCGATCCTGAAACACGTTATGAATTATGAAATTTTGTTCCTGCTAACTTTGTCCCCAACCTCCCCACTCCGTGTTTGCCCGTAATTTGCTGCCACCCAGTTCGAGGCCAATGTCATCCAGGCTGGTTCTTGTACGAAGGGCTTTGTTTTGGATTCGGCCAAGATCTTGTGTCCTGGGGAGATGCTATGGTAGGGCCATTTCTACATTTCTTTTGCTGGTGGCAAATTTTAAATGTACAGAAAATAGATGAAGTAAGCATAAACAATTAAGGGATAAGTGGCAGTGAAATTAAAAGTTTCGAAGGAAATCAAGTAATGCTTTTTCCTTAAATGTCTGACTTATCATGGTTCACAGATCATCAAGAGGAAACATTGAGAAAAACCAGACTAATATCAACAACAACAACAGCAAGGAAACAAACAATCAGATACTGAACACACATCATGAATGACAAATATTACTTTTATAGGACATGTCGTGGAAATAGAATTAATTTTATGCCATTATTTAAATAAAAAAAAAGTCTTCTGATATTTCCACAGACAATGTGTCAGGTCTATGGAGCTACACTGGCTGAACCCGAACTTCATCGGTGAATACTTGGTTGAAAGGCGAACTGAGGAACATGCAAAGTAATTTCCCCTGGCGATGTCTTGATGACTTATTGGAGACGGGAGATGAAGGGGCATAATACAAGACATGCACAAAGATTACAAAGAAAGACACACTTGTAGACATAGTACATACACAGAGACAGAAACAGTTTCAACATGTGGAAAGAATTTAATTCCCCACTTCTGCATGTACCAATGTTCCAGATTTGGCCCCCCCCCCCCTTTCTTGAATCACTATTCCCATAAACAGTTCTGCTACTAAGTACTAGACAATAAAAGAATTTCTCAGTTTCCCAGTCATCCATATAAACGGCATAGACATTGATATCATCCACTTGCCTTGGTCACCCGACATTCCGTCTGACCTCAGTGATTATCATGTAATGGGTAAACCTTTCCAGGTGCGGAGTTTACAACAGAATGTGGAGATGTGTCCGGTCATGATGGACTCATTTTTGTAGGAGTCTCACTGTCCAGATCTGAGTATTTTTTCAACTTAATATCAATCTTAACGAAACTTTCCACCCTCGGTTTAGTACAGAGACGAACTTAGATTGAATTCATTTATCATTTGAATGTTATTGTCTTGTGATATATATTATTATGCGATATAAGAAGACTGATTATCCGGATAAATATGTTTTATTCCCTTAGTTTTAGTTAGTAATTTCCCCATGGTTTGGTGTGATTGTACAGTTGCATCACTTGTCTGTGTAATGTTCACACGAGTCAATGAGATAGCAGAAAGGTGAGAATTTCTTGACTTTAATGTTATTTGAATAGGACTGAAGAAATTCCTTCTTCTCTTGCTTTCCATGAGCGCGACTGACCATCAAAAAAAAAAAAAATATAGTGCCAGGGGACCCTGATTGTTTTTTTACAATCAAGAAAGTTTCAACAAAGTGTAGAGTTCGGTCTACAGCTACAGGACTTTCAAAACTAACTTAGAAGTGCACTGTACAACGTTCTTAACATTTTTTGGGTCAAAGTTTATTGAAATTGATCAGGAAAAGAACACTAAAAAATTCAGGTCTCCAATGACACACCTCTACGCCGCCAAAACTGTGCCAGAAGGCACTCTATTTGCCATTGTATTTCGTGTAAACAGCTTAACATTTCGCAGATCAAGTACAAACTCTTCAACTTATTATTAGCCTGACCCTAAAATCGTCTGTTCTGACATCAGTTCCTTTTTTTAACAATAAGTGAAACATCGTACTTTTTAAATTTCTTTTACGTGAAATATTCCACCTTGACATTTTTAAATGAAGTTGAAACCTGACCGGTAGTCTGTACCGCCGAAGAACAAATATCCGAACATATTCAGTGATCTTTTTTGGTTGAAACATGGACTAAGCAGGCATTGTTAATACACACACACACAAAAAAGCAACGCCTATCACGGAAAATGTAATTTACCACATGGCTCCTATCAACGAAAGACAAATTTGGGGTGAACAGAAATTTTTGTACTTGACCCACTGAAGTAGCGGGTTCTTGGAATAAATTGACCACTATATCTGTAGGCATCCATGCTTGGCTTGGGGCCACTGACGTTTTCCACGAAGGCACCTGGGAATGAGTCAGTGACAGGGCACCAATTGGACCTTTCAGTGACTGGCACACTGGGGAACCAAATCATTCTGATCACGGTAAAAAGCATGTTGTCTGCATTACACAGTCTAAACTAACCTGTGACTTTACAAAACAACTTTTTAGAATGTTACCAATATGTTAAAATTATATAAATGTATTTAATTTTATGTTAAACTTAAAAGCTCTGAATGCGAAACATAAATAACGAAAGTGTCCCCAAAATAGACAGTGAAGAGAGCAAAGTGGCCGTTATCGTGCCGACGCTCCGTAAAACCAAAATTCAAACTCAAACTCAAACTCAAACTGTGATCTCACACGTCATTTTTCCCACTCAGAGAAATGTCCAACTTTAAGAAAATTGATCTGGTTCAAATTTATTTGAACTAACAAAGACAAGAACAGAAGAATTTCTTAAATGACAGAGTTGTGGGTTAAGTCGTCTGGCACTGAATGTTAGTGATTGGGTGAAACATTCTAGTAATATTATAATGTGAATGCAATATTTATCTTTTTGGAGACAACAAACTGAATAAATAAGGTTCAATAATCACATTATTGATTCCGAGTTCCATTAATTTGCTAGTGAACAACTATGGTTGTTTCTGACATCTGAAAGTCAGATCACATTGATATGGACATGTGACATTTCAAGTATGTCCTTTTTTCATTTCTCATTACCACGACCTGTGACGTAGATTATGAAAAAATGTTTTCTTGAAATATTAGACTGTAACACTGCAACTACTATAACGTGAGAAACATGAGAAACTCCCGAGAACAATGATTGTCCGCAGGTGAAGATTGCATGGGTATGGATAAGGGCTATAGCTATACCTGGAACAACCTTGACTGTGACACAACGCTCGCTTTTATCTGTCAAATGCAGTAAGTATTGGCTGCAGCTATCGCTGTTTTTACAACTCTGTTTCATATAACCCTTTGTGTATAAACAGAGTCTGCTATGCCACCATATAGAACAGTTTTAAATTTAGCCGCATGAAGAAGAAAAACAAAAGGCCCAACAGAACAGTGCCGGGAAAAGCTATTATTTTTGCCAATTTCTGTATTGCAGAACTGAAGAAGTGCAGATTAACGTCTATAATTTGTTACTGAGCTCGTGTTTAATAATCTATGATCTATGGGCTTTGTTGTGTGGGTTGAAAAGATATATGCATGAGTTGAATTGGTTAAATTTAGTGCAAAGGGAGTCAGCCTTTTTTTTAAAGTAAAGGCTAAAAAGATTCTGACAAACCCTAATATTTCCAGGACGAAATGAATCGTCTTTTTCCTATGGCTGTATGTTTTTACTCTAACATAGTGTTAAGTAATGTGGCTTCACTAAACAAAGTATTCCAAGTGCATACTGCTGACGTTTACCAGCGGCACATCATATACTTTCCCTATTTTAAAGAGACATTTATCTAATCACTGAGGAGGTAGTGGCGATGAGTTAGGGCGGTGTGGTTACGGCCCTGGATAGGAAGAGGTTGATTAATTGATTCATAGATTTTCGGATGGTGGCTGAGCATAACCAAGAAATGATCTTTTGAGGTGCCCCCCACCCCCAATCCCACCCCACACCCTTCCATCAACTGTTTCCTGTTGTTTCTTTCCTGCTTCATTGTTCCCCCACCCCCAATCCCACCCCACACCCTTCCATCAACTGTTTCCTGTTGTTTCTTTCCTGCTTCATTGTTCCCCCACCCCCAATCCCACCCCACACCCTTCCATCAACTGTTTCCTGTTGTTTCTTTCCTGCTTCATTGTTCCCCCACCCCCAATCCCACCCCACACCCTTCCATCAACTGTTTCCTGTTGTTTATTTTCTGCTTCATTGTTCCCCCACCCCCAATCCCACCCCACACCCTTCCATCAACTGTTTCCTGTTGTTTCTTTCCTGCTTCATTGTTCCCCCACCCCCAATCCCACCCCACACCCTTCCATCAACTGTTTCCTGTTGTTTATTTCCTGCTTCATTGTTCCCCCACCCCCAATCCCACCCCACACCCTTCCATCAACTGTTTCCTGTTGTTTCTTTCCTGCTTCATTGTTCCCCCACCCCCAATCCCACCCCACACCCTTCCATCAACTGTTTCCTGTTGTTTATTTCCTGCTTCATTGTTCCCCCACCCCCAATCCCACCCCACACCCTTCCATCAACTGTTTCCTGTTGTTTCTTTCCTGCTTCATTGTTCCCCCACCCCCAATCCCACCCCACACCCTTCCATCAACTGTTTCCTGTTGTTTCTTTCCTGCTTCATTGTTCCCCCACCCCCAATCCCACCCCACACCCTTCCATCAACTGTTTCCTGTTGTTTCTTTCCTGCTTCATTGTTCCCCCACCCCCAATCCCACCCCACACCCTTCCATCAACTGTTTCCTGTTGTTTCTTTCCTGCTTCATTGTTCCCCCACCCCCAATCCCACCCCACACCCTTCCATCAACTGTTTCCTGTTGTTTCTTTCCTGCTTCATTGTTCCCCCACCCCCAATCCCACCCCACACCCTTCCATCAACTGTTTCCTGTTGTTTCTTTCCTGCTTCATTGTTCCCCCACCCCCAATCCCACCCCACACCCTTCCATCAACTGTTTCCTGTTGTTTATTTCCTGCTTCATTGTTCCCCCACCCCCAATCCCACCCCACACCCTTCCATCAACTGTTTCCTGTTGTTTCTTTCCTGCTTCATTGTTCCCCCACCCCCAATCCCACCCCACACCCTTCCATCAACTGTTTCCTGTTGTTTATTTCCTGCTTCATTGTTCCCCCACCCCCAATCCCACCCCACACCCTTCCATCAACTGTTTCCTGTTGTTTATTTCCTGCTTCATTGTTCCCCCACCCCCAATCCCACCCCACACCCTTCCATCAACTGTTTCCTGTTGTTTATTTTCTGCTTCATTGTTCCCCCACCCCCAATCCCACCCCACACCCTTCCATCAACTGTTTCCTGTTGTTTATTTCCTGCTTCATTGTTCCCCCACCCCCAATCCCACCCCACACCCTTCCATCAACTGTTTCCTGTTGTTTATTTCCTGCTTCATTGTTCCCCCACCCCGCCCCCTCTTTTTTCTTCAGACCGAGCGAGACCATTGTAGGCTGAAGTAAAACGGACTGTCACAAGTAAAGCCTTGTTGTAGGCACGAAACCTTGCTGGAAATGATATTAAATCCACTCGTTATTCAAGTATTACAGTTTAGTGTGGTTGGTCATTCATGAAATATAAACTTATTATAACGTCAATGTCATTGTCTGTAATCATTTGAGCATCGGCAAGACAGTGTTATTATATAAATTACAACTCGATTTCAACTAAGACGTAAAGAAAGAACCGTTATATACTATAATTATACCATCCTATTTGCCCTGGCAAGTGCGTGTCACTGTGTCCACCCTAAAAGAAACACACACAGACACACGTACAGACTCACACACACAAACACACACACACACACAAACTCACACACAAACAGACACACAAGTACGCAAATACATAATTTCACATACCAATTCGCACTATGCAAAGTTACCATGCAGTATTTGACACAAAAGTAAAAAAAAAAGAAAAGGTTTTAAATGAGCTGCTAATTTTCATCCCCTTTTGCCGCAGATTTTAGACGTCACATGAATTGAGAATCAAATTTTTCACACTAGTATCAAGACAAACTGAGCTGTCACTTATTAAAAGGAAAAGCAAAAAAATTAACAGCTTAATTTCATAAGTGTTTAACTATATTGGCACAGATAATTTGAGACACACTGCAAAAGCCTTGTATGCCATAGTCGATATTAAAAATAAAAATGCATTCCTCCACAAGACAAACGTAGAAATCACACATCTAGGCATGTACTGGATGATGCGACGCTTGAAACTATCGATGGCCACATCGGGTCTTTCCGTC
The DNA here is from genome assembly GCA_963931925.1 of Onchidella celtica. Taxonomy (NCBI): domain Eukaryota; kingdom Metazoa; phylum Mollusca; class Gastropoda; order Systellommatophora; family Onchidiidae; genus Onchidella; species Onchidella celtica. Next base: position 67,651,704 of record OZ007570.1, on the reverse strand, counting down.
CAGCCTCTAGTCATTGTAGGAGAGAGCATTCACCCGCAGGTCGATATCTGCCACCCGGGCTGTCTGTCCAGGATATGTAAGCTTATTCAAGGAGGACAAACCAGAAGTAAAAGTGTCTCACCATACTTACTTAAAAAGAGTTTCTGCAAAAAATATTAGCTTTGCAATATCAGAGGTAGAGGAGTGTGAAGATTGCTGCGCTTATTCCTTACATGAACATAGTGCACCAGAGGAGAATGACTCATGCAAGGAATGCAACGTCCAGCTGAAGCACAGAAAAAAACTACAGGAGTGGAAGGCACTTACTTACTTAGCACTTAGTTCCTCCAGTGCCACTGCGGGCGCACCGGGCCATCCTTCGCCAACCAGTTCTCTCCTGGGCATCATATTTTGCTTGGTACCAGGAGCTTCCGGGCGACTTTAGATACTTTTCAACATTTGCTTGCCATGTCAGGCGTGGTCTTGCTCTGCCTCTGTGTCCTCCAGTTGGTTTCCATTCTATTATGTTTCTCGCTGTTCTGTTTCTGTCCATCCGCCATAAATATCCACACCATTGTAATCTTCTCTCCCTGATTAACTTCATTAGCTCTTTCTGGGTTTTTTTTGTCGTATATTTCTTTGTTTGTTATTCTATCTTTGAATGTAATTCCGATGATTTTTCTGAGACAGCGCATGTGGAAGGCATTTAGTTTCTTTTCATCGCGTGCATAGATTTGCCATGTTTCACTTCCATGTGGTAAGATTGATATAACTGTAGCTTGATATATTCTTAATTTTTGTTTTTAAGCTGAGATGGTTTGATTTTAACACTTTCTGTATCTTTCCTAAGGCTGACCCAGCTTTGCCTATCCTGGTTATTACCCCGTCGTGGCTCTTTCCATCTGCAGAGATTGTGCTTCCAAGATATACAAACTTTTTTGTGACTTTAACATTGTTGTTATCTATTTCTATATCGGGCTCATTTTTGGTATTTACACTCATAACTTCGCATTTCTTTGCATTGTAGTTGAGCCCAACTTTACTCGCTAGATCTTTGATTTTATCTGTTGCGGCCTGAAGTCTCTTTTCAGTCTGGTCGATGATGACGATGTCATCAGCAAAATCCTGACCAAACAAGGGTGTTGCTTCTGCTATCTCTATTCCATATTTGTTCTTCTCTGTTATTTGCAATATATAGTCTATTGTGGTGATGAATAGGAGAGGGGAGAGAATACATCCTTGCCTTACTCCTGTTTTGATTTCAAATGTTTCTGGGTTACCGTTTTCTGTTCTGACAATGGAATTCGTTTCTTTGTAAATTATTTTTATTACTTCAATTATTTTTCTTGGTATTCCATTATACTCTGAAGATATTCCACATGGTGTCCCTATTGATACTGTCGAAAGCCTTCTGGAAGTCAATGAAATGTATGTAGAGTGAGGTGTTGTATTCAAGGCTCTTCTCTATAGCTCTTCTTAGCGTGAAGATTGCATCCACGCATGATCTTCCTGGTCTGAATCCGTGTTGTTGCTCTCTGATCCTTTGGTCTTTGTCTTTAATTCTGTTCAAGACAACAATGCTGAAAACTTTGCTTGGGAGAGACAGGAGTGTTATTCCTCTCCAGTTTGAACAGTTGCTAAGGTCCACTTTCTTTGGGAGGGGGATAATAGTACCCGTTTTCCATTCTTTTGGTATTGTTTCATTTCTCCAAATGGTGTTCAGTAGGACTAGGAGCACTGATGTCAACGCTTTTCTGCCATATTTTAACATTTCCGGGTGCATGCCATCTTCTCCTGGAGCCTTATTGTTTTTCAGTTTTTTTTAAGCTTTTTCTATTTCATTTTCAGTGATATCTTTACAGTCTATGTCAAGATCTTCTATTTTGTCTTCTATAATTAGGGAAGCTCCTGTGGGGGTCTGGCTGGTTAAGGATTTCGTTAAAGTGCTCTTTCCATCTTTTGGTTATTTCTTCCTCAGTGTGTAGTGTTTCCGCTTTTGCCTTTGATTGGTACGCTTTTCCTTGGTGCTGCTCCAGCTTGTTCTTTAACAGTCCAGAGTGTTGTTCTTGTGACATTGGTTTTTGCAGCTATTTCTGCCTCTTTAGTTTTCCTGTCAGTCCAATCTCTCTTGTCCTGTCTAATTTTTTTCTTTTTTTTATTTCTTTATCAATCTGTCTATATTCATTTTGAAGTTTCGCTTCTTTTTCTGGTGCCAGCTGTTCGCTCATTTCAATTTTCTTTGCTTTTCTTTTGTCTATTAAGTCCCATGTTTTTTTCTCTTCTTTTTTCGTTCCACGCCGTTTTCCGCTTGTGTGCTCAGCGCTATCCTTAACAGCAGTTCTAAACATTTGCCATTGTTCTTCTACATCAGTTGTTATTTTCTCTATATCTCTTAGGACATTAAATCCATTTTTGTATTTCATAAGCATATCGTTGTTTGATTTCATCGTCCTTTAGTTTATCTATGACAAATGGCTTTGGTCCAATTTTCTTCTGGGGTGTCTTTTTCAGATTGGTCCTCACTTTTGACATCAACATTTGGTGGTCTGATCAAATATATCTGCGCCTCTCTTTACTCTTGTGTCTAGGATCTAGCTGGCCCAGCGTTTGTTCACGCAAATGTAGTCTATTTCGTTTTTTGTTTTGTCATCTGATGCTGTCCAGGTTACTTTGTGGATGTTTCTGTGCTTAAAAAAATGTATTGGTGATTTTAAGGTCGTTTCTAAGGCAAGATTCAAACATTCTTATTCCGTTGTCATTTATTTCTCCTGTAGCATGTGTTCCTAGTACGGTCTTCCATCCTGTACTGCATTTTGGTAACTTAGCATTTAAATGTCCCGTGACAAAGATTATGTCATATTTTGGGACATTGTTGGGTCTTGTAGCTTTTCATAAAGGTCTTCTTTATTCTCATTATCTCATTTTCTGTTGTTTCTGTTCATACATACACATGTATGACTGATATTTTTGCTTGTTTGGTATTACATCTAACGCACATTATTCTGTCTGATATGGGCTGCCAATTGATAAGTGTTTTTGATGCTGGTGGATTCATCAAAATTCCCACTCCATATTGATGATCGCAACTTCCTGAGTACATAAATGTGTGTCATTTTGATGTTATTTTCCCTTGCCCGCTCCATCTGGTCTCACTGATGCCTAAAATGTCAAGTTTGTACTCATTCATTTCTTTGATGGCATTTACTAATATTCCACAACTATATACGGTTCTTACATTCCAACAAGCAATATTTAGTGTTCTTTTCAGGTTCAAGGTCTTTTCTTTTCTTGGACTGCTCCCGTTTATAGCATCAGGAATCAAAGATGAGTCAACTGAGGCTATGGCATTCAACGGCTGATCTGTCAGGATGTTCTCCTTCATCGATCCAAGATCCTGCCCAAGATTAGGATCATGTTTCGCGGTGGAAGGCAGCATACTGAAAAATATGCTGACCTTGATCCACCACCGGGAACGAATGTGTTCGTCTTTGCTGAAATGCAGAAAGTTGTGATGCTGCCGGGAATGCCTGGCGTTAAAACATGCATTTTTTGTGAAACGTTTGGTCGTATTTCATGAAATATTTGCACCTTTGGGAGACCAGTCCAAAAAGAAAAGCCCCAGTCGTGTGTTATCCGTTGTGTGGCACGAAGCCATAGCTGGTCATTCAGCTTCAGAGGTTACTTCGGCAATCATAACCGCCTTAAATAAACTTGCTGAGTATGTGAGCCATTCTCAGAAGGTCAGGATAAAAATATTGCAATGTACTCAAATTTCAAAGTGAGAAATGTTTACGTTGTTCTGAATTTTATGCAATATTTGATGAGTTGTTTATTGTTTGCTTTTTTCAAGTTAAGAAGATAATTGAGCATGGTGTTTATTAATAAAATTGATTACAGTGAGTGGTCTTTTGTGTCAAGTATGTAATTGATAATACACATCTTTACCAGTTGTGAAGTATGATCAGGCACAGTGCTGGTTTAATTGCCTCTGCAAGTTAATGGTATTAAAACAAGATAAAACAAAAAAATGTTGAATTTTAAGAAATTATCCACTGTTTCATAATATGCTTCTGTAAGTCACTATTACATATGAAGTGAACAGCAGTCTTCCAGTTTCCTTGGAAAATAAGGCAGGCTTTTTTTTTTTTTTGACAATGTTGCAATGGAATTTGTTTCAGTTCATTGGAGAGAAGTACAATTTACTTAATTCTTCAAAGCCGTATCTTTCTAATTCTTCTAAACATGAAAAAGAAGGCTTGATTGTAAGTATGACACACTAGATCTAGGTTACTACATTCAGCATCCTTTACATTATCTATCATGATTTCTAACTTTAAAATCAATGGTTACACTTCAAACATTGCCACAAGCCAAGAATTCCGATGACTAAATTCGATGTCAGCACATTCTGAAATGTGCACTAACTTGCATGTAGCATTTCTAGAAGTGACACACAGCTTGTGAGCTCGCATGTAATTAATGACCCATATTTCGTGTGTTAGACTTAGATCTAGTAATTACCAGTGAGATATTCCTATTGTAAATCGATCGAGGCATGTTTATAGGACTGTCTTTGATGTTCTGTCACAAAAGCCGACCGGAAAAATTTCCAGCCAAGAAAAAAATCAGTATGTTCCCAGCCAAGCTGTGGTCTTGTAGGTAGCATTTCCTGCTGATCCACACATTTGCTTTGGAGGATCCTCGCTCGTATTTGATAACTTATATTTGTTTTCCCTACAGTGGATAATAATATGTCTGGCGTGCGTAGTTCCGATCACTGTGTATGCGAACATATGAAATGAATTTGGAACGGCGGCAGAGGGGAAGTTTTGTATGTAACAAATGACCCACGCACACAAGAGTGCCGTAATCTGGTCGTTTGCACAACCACTGCAGCCCTAGACAGTCTTCTTAATCATGATATACATACACAGAACTGCCACAATCAAAGTCTACGTGTTTTTTAATACTAATTCTGGGCAGCTGAGCTGGTTTATACTCCAATAAAAATAGTAATGCTGTGACCTGCACTATTACATACAAATATGCCTTTTTGAACCTGCTTTATTTATAAAAGCAGATTAAATTAGGGACTGCAATGTTGCATGTAGATTCTAACAACTCCTTTTAGTTCGTTTGTCTGATCTGTGAGTGCCTTATTACTTCTATTTCTGTGGTTCAGTGACTTAAAAATAGTCACATCACGATGCAACAAAAAGAGGGATGACAAACAAGTTGTTTTCAGTCAGCTATCTTTACCTCTGTTGATTGTGAAATTTGGACTTTTTTCCTATCTGACACTATCTATGTGGTCATTTCTCAATCGTACAAACTTGGTTTCATACAATTTCTTAGTTTTTGCCATTGTCAGAGTCGAAAAAAGAAGCACTACGAATAAGCCCACTTTTCATATTCTAATTACCGGCGTTTTCTCAAACATAAACTGTGTTAACATTGTTTCAAAACGCCAATACACGAAATAATCGGCCATTTCTCACCAACACCTGGAATATTGTAAGAAAGTCAGTTTACTCATCGTCGTTTTGTCAGCAACTCGTGAGAGGTGGCTGAGTATGAAAGAACTTCAAAACCCCAATATTACGATCTTATCGGGGTTTTGTCAGCAAACTACGTCAGATTAGGAATGAGCAGAAGCCATATCTGTGTTTCGCCAGCAACAGAAAATAATCTGTTCAATAAAAAATTGCCGACAAAACGCCGTTTCCTAAATATCTTTGAAACTAATTACTTTATTTCTGTAAAAAAAATTGTCAAGAGACAAAAAAAAATTGACCTTCTTTCATTTGGATTTTATTTCATCAAAATACAACCAGTAGTTTTTATGATCCAAGCTCCGAAACTAAAACTTGAATATCTCGAAAGTACGGACATCAAGGAATCGGCCTATTGTCATCACACCTTAGTAAGTGGAGTGAAGTGATTTTTCTCCTTTTCATTGACAGAGAAACACAACAGGATATAGTTTACATGAACTCGATTGGTGTTGTTGCCGTTAAACTTCACTTCACTGAACGTGGCCAAAAAATTTAACATGCAGGAATATCTAAAGTAGCCCTTCAAATGCTAACATTTAGATCTACTGGTAATTTACTGAATGGTCATGGAAATTGACAGGATCTTTTCCAACACTGAGCATATTAATACCTAAATTATGGTCAAAACATTGTTCAAAACTGTATTCCCTAGTAAAGAAAATATTATTTCGTCCCCTGAAGTTTTCGCCTCCCTGTCGCCCATTTAGTCGTTTTCGCAACCCCCCACTGGCCCTCCCCCTGAGACTCGAGTGCTCATCCCTGGCCGATCGAGTTTTCACTCGTGACGGCAATGGCGAATATGGCAGTATTCTTTAGTTGTTTAAAGTCCCCATAAAGGCAATTGGAGACTGTCGGGGTTTCTGGGAGGTAGCGGGATCTGAGTTGTTTCAGTCCTTGGCACTCCGCAAGTATGTGCTCGACTGTCTCCTGCGGGGACCCGCAGTGCCGGCATTCTGGCTCACGGAGTGGGTTGAAACGGTTTAGATGTGCGTTCAACTGGACATGTCCCGTCCTCATACGCTGTATAATAGTAGCGTATTTACGCTCTAGTGTCAAAATCGGGTCTTTGATGTCTGGTTTGGTTTGTTTATGATACACCCTACGTCCTTTATCCGAGTTTGCCCATTGATATAGCCATTTCCTGCGTCCGTGAGCGCGGATTCTGGCTCGGGCTGCTGGGTAAGACATGGGGTGCTTTGGCTGTTCGCCCCTGGTCCCCTGTTTCGCTAGGCTATCTGCAACCTCGTTGCCCCGGATTCCTATGTGTGCGGGGATCCACTGGAGGTGGACCTCGACACCGTATCCACTTATGATCTGGTGGCAGATATGTCTGATTTTGTCTGCGCCATGTGCCTCGAGCTTGTGGTTGAGCGATTGGACGGCCATCAATGTGGCCCTTGAGTCTGTGAACACAACAATATCTTCTGGCGATACTGTTCCGTTTTCAAAGCCATTGAAAACCGTAGTCATTGTCCTCCAAATCGCTGTCGCCTCAGCGTCGAAGTTGGAGCCATTCGCCCCACACGGCCCATAGATCTTTTCTGTGTCGGTGCCGTCAGGGTAGTAGATTATTGCTCCGTACCCCGCATTCGTAGTCGCCTGTACTGCCGAGCCGTCAGTATAAGCCTTAATCATGTGTGCTGGGTACGAATCAATAGTTTCGCCAGCAGCCGTTTTCAGAATCCTGGGATTGACCTCCTTAGTCATGTTTGTGTCTAGAAGCGTTGTTTTGAGCACTGGGGGTTTCAGGGAGGCTTGAGGTGGCTCTTTCGTCCATAACCGCAGGGGCATTCTCTCTTGTTCTAGCCCATACTCCTCAGTTAGTCGTTTGGCTTCGCCCAGGAACGACTTCTTCTGAAGTATTCTCGGTGGCGGGTCGGTTTCGATCGCCCCCTGAGACTCAAAATCGCCCCCGTTGAGAACCATAGAGGTAGATAACGATGGTTATGTTTTATTGCTTGATTGTGGACGAAAGAAAACAAAAAGTGTGTGAGACAACATGTGGGTTTGGCACGAGCAATATATTTCCTTGCATTGCAAAAACGAGCAATATATTTCCTTGCATTGCAATCCAGCAACCATGAGGGCAATCTTTGAAGATGACGAGAAAGGAAAATTAGACAGTTAACATTGTATGATTGGCTGTATTGCGTTGAGGGAGCCAATAGTCTGAATTTGGGTGGAAAACCCAGAGTGAACATCTGGTTTGAAATCTGACTCATTGAGAGTGAGCAATGTGTTTCTTATTTTCAAAATCTAGGGGTAAACAATGTTATATTTCTTCGTGCGTTAATAGAAGTCATATTCTGTTCTTCCTAGACAGTTGCACAGTTTTAGATCTGTGGAGTAATCACAAGGGACATTTCGTTCGCTCTTTATAAAGTTTGAGGTCAGTCTCGGTACTATCTTTCTCGTTAGATTCATCTCTTCCAATTCATTTCTTTCTGTCTCCCACAATCACACTCTTTCCCAAAATATGTTAAGCCACGAACTGGGTAATTTGTCTCTGTAACAGCTGAGGTTGTTCTAGCACGTTATAGTAGGGGGGAGTTAGTTGATCTAACTATAACCCTTTAGAAAACGAAACTATTACAGCTGTAGAAAAAATAAACACGAGATCCGACGATCGATTAAATAATACTAAAGTTTAATAACTGTATACTGAACAATAAAATACTAGGAAGGCACCAGCGAACAACTAAATGTCCTACGCCACACGAGGAAAAAAACCCACTTACTCACCAACCTTTACCACTCACATGGGTCTATATAATGTCTATAGAAAGCTCCCGAAATTAATCTAACCTTGCCCTCGCCCGAAACACACAAACTAACCAATCACGTATCAATACGTCACCAGGTTACATCTCTCAAGGCCAAATCTGGCGTAAACACCTACATCTACCCCTTTATCGAAGGTTCAGGAATACACTAATATTTACAACAACCGAGCGAGGAAAAAAAAACTACTCACAATAAAGGGAGGGCAAGGTCACTCTGGCGAACGTCAACAATAAAATGAAAAAAGAAGAGAACACAGGCTCAGTCACCAGTATAACAACAAGCAACGGGGAAGGGCAAGGGGTAGCTTGCAGATGCTGCAGTCTCCAGATCGCTGGCTCAAAAGACTTCCAGATCATTGCTAAACTGGTTCTGAAGGCAGACTAAAAAAAAAAAGCTGCATCTTTCCCTGAATGGAATAAGCTGATCATCAATAAGACATGGTCTTGGCGCCTAATGCATTGCCAAATTTTTCATAAACGTGTCACAGACGCCGCTGAATGTGTAGAATGTGCTTTGCATCCTGCGACGGGAATGGGTCGCCTTATCAACAAGTTTCGAAATTTTCCACCTTTCAAAAAAATCTTTGCCTTGAAAAAGTAACTCTGGGCAACTCCGCCCGTCATTCTCTTTGTTTTATCTACAATGGTCAATACCATTTGTTCGACTGAGACAAAGAAAATACAGATGCAGGATCGATGACTGATCTACGGTTTGGTATCCTGTGCTTAGAAATTTTTAGCAGGTTGTGATCTGAAAATTGAAAGTAAGTGAATGGCAAAGAAAGCCATTCTGTAGGTTTATCTCTTCCAATAAACATGGATAGTAATGGTGTAGACAGGTCAGAAAAATCTGCTACTGGTAACATGTAATCCAGTACAACCTGTTTCATGAACTGGTACGCTAGCATGGTATCAGTGGGCGTGCACCTGTCGGTGCAAACGGCCAGTGCGGAGGAGGTTTCATCTAACCCAACGGCCACATGCTAGGGCACAATGTGACCCTCAGTACTTGAGTCCTTCATATTGGCCCCCGGTAGCGGTGTGGTCATAGGCTTGTTTGCCTAAATCACAGACGAAGAATTGAGGAAACTTCCCGGACGCAGCTTCGAAGCTGGAGGCAGCAGGCCAGTGGTTGATTGATAGGGCAGATGGCAATATACCGTCACTCTGGCCTGGATATCGTGACACAGAGCATCCACCAGTATTGGTGTTCTTTGGTTTGGGTCTTTCACCCTAGTCAGTTGGGACTGCGAGGCTGTGGAGTAGCCTACACGCAGCCGGTCAGGCAATATGACTGTCCCTCTGGCATCCTCCTGCACCTGGATACATTTCCAGTCGTCTTGACCCTGTCTTGCCACTTGGATAAGTTGTGTCCAGGCGAGAGAGTGAGTCTGATGTTTACGCAGCTCTTTCTCACTAAAAACAAATTCTTTGCGCCAGTCTTAACACTCACCTCGTCTTCTTTCATCTTTGTCTCGTCTTCTTTCCTCTCAAAATTCCAACGGCGATGGGCGAGTGCGGTGGCAGCAGGTTTGGATAGACTGGAAGCTGTTAGCACAGACCTACACGTTGGTGGCTGTGGGCTATGGTCGCTTCATCGTCGATTGAAGTGGAGGCGTGGGGAGGCAGCACCCACAGTAGCTGAGCAGCCTTATTTAAGGATAGCACTGCTCACCTCAAGTGAGGAAGGGGCTAGAAAAGGTGCCCTAAAGAAAGCCCACTTCACATCACCCTGACCGGTATACCGCGACCAGTGGGGATCCCTTTTTGCGGTCGAAACAAAAAGAAATTCAGCTTACTCAGGCTAGGAGCCTGGAATATACGCACACTACAGGAGAACTCAATCAACCCGGAAAGACGCACTGCACTTATTGCCATTGAGCTCAGCAGGTACAACCTGGACATAGTGGCACTCAGTGAGACCAGACTCCCTGATAGTGGCCAACTCAAAGAGCTCAGTGGTGGATACACCTTCTTCTGGAAAGGCAAGGGTGCAGTCGAACCGAGACAGCATGGTGTTGGGTTTGCAATTATAAATGACCTTGTCAGAAACTTGCAGCCCATGCCAATTGAAATAAATGACAGGCTAATGACACTCAGGATCCCAGTTGGGAAAAGCCAGTCAGCCACCCTCATTAGCGCATATGCGCCCACCATGACAAACCCAGATGAAGCCAAAGACAAGTTCTATTCTGATCTAGAATCTGTCATATGCTCTGTCCCGGCAGCTGATAAGCTGATTCTCTTGGGGGACTTCAATGCTACGGTTGGCTCCGAAATCTCAGCGTAGCCAAATGTTTTGGGCCCTCATGGAGTTGGTTCATGCAATAACAATGGGTTGCGCTTACTTACTTTGTGCGCTGAATTTGGCCTGTTCATTACCAACACAAATTTTAGTCTCCCCGTGAGAAACAGAACGTCATGGATGCATCCCCGCTCAAAGCATTGGCATCTCATAGACTATGTCATTGTGAGGAAGACTGACAGAAAGGATGTCCTTGTAACAACGGCGATGTGTGGTGCCGAGTGTGGAACTGACCACAGACTCATTGTTTGCAAGCTCAGACTAACATTGAGGCGCAATAGACGCCCTCAAGGGAAAGCGCCACCTAAACGCCTAAATGTTTCAAAACTCTGCTCAGCTGAGAAACAGAGCGAGCTCTCATCAGAACTCTCCTCAAAATTGGATTGCGTGACTTTTGACCCTGAGAACATTGAACAGAGCTGGACTGACCTAAATACGACTGTACACTCTTGCGCCAGCAGCACAGTTGGTTTTCCTGTCCGCAAGCACCAGGACTGGTTCAATGATAATGATAATGAAATCAAAGTGCTCATCAAAGAAAAAAATAGTCTCATCCAAGCTCACTGCAGTGACCCCTCTTCCACAGCAAAAGCTGATGCACTGCGTGCATGTAAGGGTGTACTCCAGAAGAAGTTGAGGAAAATGAAAAATGACTGGCTTGAAGAGCGAGTAAGAGAAACTCAGAAATATGCCGACACAAACAACACTAGAAAGTTCTTTGAGAGCCTCCGAGCTGTGTTTGGACCATCCCGCTCTGGCACTACGCCACTTCTTGCATCAGATGGTTCAACACGCATTGTTGAATTGAATGCCATAATTCAGCGTTGGGCAGAACATTTCGGAGGTGTGCTAAATCGGCCATCAAATATAAATACTGAGTCCATTGACCACCTCCCTCAGACTCCTATTAATGCAGCTCTTGCCAAGCCATTCACAGCAAATGAGACCCGAACTGCCACAAATCAGATGTCCTTTAACAAATCACCAGGCGTGGATTCAATTCCTGCTGAGGTGTATGCCTTCGGTGGAGAAAAGCTTATTGAAAGGTTGATCGAGTTGTTCAATCATATGTTGAAAGCAGGGAAGCTGCCACAGGACTTCAAAGATGCTTCAATCATCCATCTGTACAAAAACAAAGGGGACAGCCAAGTCTGTGACAACCATCGGGGAAACTCTCTACTTTCAAATGCTTCTGAATCGCCTTCTTGATCACCTCTCGTCAAATGACTTGCTTCCCGAGAGCCAATGTGGCTTTCGTAAAGAGAGGGGAACGGCGGATATGATTTTTGCTGCCAGACAGATTCAGGAAAAATGCATGGAACAAAATAAAGCGCTGTATATCACATTTGTTGACCTCACAAAAGCATTTGACACAGTGTGTCGTGAAGGCCTCTGGAAAATCTTGGCGAAGTTTGGGTGTCCACCCGAATTCAACACAATAGTGCGCCAGTTTCATGATGGCATGCAAGCTGCAGTCAAAAGCAACGGCAGTGTTTCAGAGCCCTTTGCTGTCACAAATGGGGTAAAACAGGGTTGTGTCTTAGCCCCAACTCTGTTCAGCATCATGTTCTCTGCAATGCTACAAGAAGCCTTTAGCTCTCCTCCTCAAGGGGTAAGCATCAAGTACCGAACTGATGGCAGTCTATTCAACCTCAGGAGACTTCAGGCAAAAACCAAAACCAAAAGTACTCAAGTCTGTGACCTACTATTTGCTGATGATTGTGCACTTCTGGCACACGATGAGGATAGCATGCAAAACTGTGTTGATAAGTTCTCTAGTGCCTGTGACAACTTTGGCCTCACAATAAGCACAAAGAAGACGGAAGTGCTCCATCAGTCTACTCCAGACGACAAGTATCCTGTGACCCCAAATATCAAAGTCCATGACAGTCTTCTGAAGGTGTCGGAGAACTTCACCTATCTTGGCAGTACACTGTCTTCCGCGGCTCGTGTTGATACTGAAATTCTCTCAAGAATCAGCAAAGCCAGTTCTGCATTTGGCAGGCTTCGAAAGAGAGTATGGGATGTCGCCGGCATTCGCACAGACACTAAGCTGAAAGTGTACAATGCTGTGGTCCTTCCCACCCTACTCTATGGGGCTGAAACCTGGACAGTGTACCAATCGCATGCCAGAAAGCTAAATCACTTTCATCTGGCCTGCCTTAGAAAGATCCTAAGGATCAAATGGCAGGATAAAATTCCAGACACTGAGGTCCTCAATCGTGCCAAGGAATTGAGCATCTTCTGCCACCTGAAAAAAATTCAGCTACGTTGGGCAGGACATGTTGTCAGAATGCCCGACTCCAGACTCCCTAAGCAAATCTTCTTCTCTGAGCTCTCCAATGGAACGAGGAATGTTGGGGCCCCAAAGAGACGTTACAAAGACACTCTCAAGCAATCACTGAAGGCCTTTGCCATTGATGTGAGTGAGTGGGAAAAGCTCTCGCTTGATCGTGCAAATTGGAGGGCGGCCCTTACCAGAGGCAGCAAAGCATGGGAAGCTGACCGAGTCCAGCAGGCTATCAAAAAAAGAGAACGGCGCAAGAAAAGGCCCAGTGGTACTGAACCAACGGAGCACTCTTGTCATTTATGCGGAAGGGTCTGCAGGGCAAAAATAGGACTTATCAGTCACATGAGAAGCCATAAGTCATGAAAGAACAGTCTTTCCATTCTGTCCTCTGTGTCCTTTAGTTCTCTTTATTGTCCATGTGTTGAAATTCTCAACAATTTCTGTTCTTTATTCCTCTGGTGTTGTTAAGGTCATCATCATACCTGATGGACGAACTATTATTATTATTATAGATAGTTCCCCTTCACTACTGCTTGTTGATGATACTGATTCTGGCTGTACATTCAGAGTGTGAGCTGCTTGGAAAATTGTCCTACCTGAGTATTTAAGTTACTTATGCATTCGCCCCCCCCCCTTTCATGTTTTATGAGATGAATTAACGCCATTCGTCCCCTAAGACGTTCAAAGTGTTGTGTTCACAAAACAAACGGCCAAGTGCGCACACCCCATCTAAGAGATACAGAGGTGGCCAGGCTTCAGTGACAGATGCAAATGTGACGGCGCTTTATTGCATTTGAAAAGAGACCAGTACATTTACGGTGCAATCAAAGAACAGGCAGAGTTGGTAAGATCTGAAGTTGACCTATAATAATAATAATAACATGTAATTAAAAATGGGGTAACATGCCCGTGCCGAGCTATGCTGAGTATGACAGTTTGTACAGTAATAATAATATGGTGTGGATGCATGCAAGAAACTTGACACAAAAGTAATGACATTTTTCTTTTCTCTTCGTCTATATAATTTACATTGAATTCTCTGCATATATTTGAAAGTTTTACAGTAACATGATGTCACAAAAATCATTGTTGTCTGCTCTCAAAACGAAACACAGCGGGTATTGTTCAGCACTTGTCAACGTTCGCCCACATAACAAATTATATAAAACTTCCCACAATCGCACGGGTGTAGAACGGAAAAGACATCTCCATCCAACCACGTTTAGCACGGCTGCACATTCACAAACATAAAGAAATGCTGTAAATCACCTGAACTTTCGAATAGAGAGACATGACGATAGATACCCAATCTATAGCGAGTAAAGGACCTATTTAGACGCGTTGGAATATTCCAAAATTCACTATTCTATTAAGATAACTGAACGTGATGTCACATGCCAAATTTGAGAAAGATTAGTACATATATATATATTTTGATTATTCCGGAAAAACGTTGAGTTGTGCATTTTTTTTCACGTAACCACTGTTTATGTCCTCCACGGAGGGGCAGGGGGGAGGAGGAGGGAGAGAGGGAGAGAAGAGTCGAAGCAATCAAAGCCGGGAGGTAATAATTATGCTTGTACACAATAAGACTGTCTGGTCGATGTTTGAGTAACCAGAGACAACAGTATTGACATTACAATAAGCTTTTATTTGCTGAATGGTCAACCACAGTGTTATTACATGTCTACAACTGTAGAGATGATATATTGCTACAACTTGTGGTCAGGTATGTGCCAGTAACAACAATTTACCTGAGACAGTCCGATGTCCTTCAGCCAATAATGGTCTCGAACGGTCTGAAAGTAAATGGGCGTTCCTACAATAGTAGAGAAATAAGTGTAAACACGATGTTAAATAAAAAACAAAAGAAAATACAGAAATCTTTGGGATCGCAGCAAGGTGTGAAGCAAAGTCAAAATATGGCAAAAAGAAAAAGTTATATGTAGCAAAGCCTCGCATCTATTATATATTTCAGTAACTTGCAACCTTTGGCATGACTAACTGACCAAACTATACACTCTTCAGGCCTTAAATTTAGCAGGAAGGTGACAATTGAGATAATAATAATAATAATAATAACGATGGCTATAATTAGAAGTTGTTTACTTCAAGCATGTATTTTTAATAGATAACAATGTTGAATACTATGTAACATCTTTATTTTTGCATGTTTGTTTCGTAATATATAGTACTGTGCATGTCATAAAAAGTAACCGTATCAAGCGTTCAGTTTGGTGCGTAGTGTTCTGGTGCGCATGAGTTCTGAAGCAAGACTGTAGTTTATTACTTTTATTATATGAAAGAGAGAGAGAGAGAGAGGGCACATGATTGTTTATTCCGGGCAATACCCGGTAGGTCATCTAGTAAGAAATAATACACTGGCGGACGGACTATGTTCCCAAAATCCAAGTCTAGAACCCTCAGCAAAGTACTCGTGTTTGTGTAACATTCAATATTTTTTTTATTTCCTCAATTTTCTTGTTTGTCCAATTTTCTATCCTGTTACATTTTTTTCCTGACGAAGATCAAGCCATGGAAAGCTTGGTTTGTCTCTCTTTTTCTTTTGTGCTTTATTGTATCGCTTCTGTAGTATTTCTTAAGCCAGGCTTTGCTATGTACAACTTGTTCGCTTTGCCATTTTTTTGGTATTGAAACTCAGTTTCAAATTAGACACAATATTCTGCAGTACTTGAGTTCTACAATATAATATTGGATGAAAATAATAATTCCATGTTCACACCAGCGTCAGTATTCTGCCTGAGATTTAAAACTGCTTTACATACGAACAAATTCCATTTAGAAACAAATGATGAAATGAAACAGACTTGCAAAAACAGCCACAGCTGCAGCTGTGAGATATAACAGTCAATACTTACTGCTTTTGACAGACATAACCGCGTGTTTCAGCGCAGTCAAGGTCGTTCCACTGATAGTCATAGCTATGGCGCATTTCTATGCAATCCTCCCCTGTGGACAGTCATTGTTCTCAGTATATTTCTAATACTTCTCTCTTTTACAGTGGATGTAGTCTTAAGTCGTTGTATATCGTGAACAGTTATGTCATTACTTAGGTCACATGTCTTAGCATGGGAGATGGCAATGGAACATACCTGAAATGTTTTGACTTTCGAATGTCAAAGCAACAGTAGTTATACACCGGCCAATTGAATGTGTCAAGAGTCGATAAAATGAAATGTCACGCAAGGCCGTGAGTTGTTTACTTGTCATGGCCATGAGAAACTGGCTGGTGGCCTGGAACGGTCCCCGCGAATTATTGTTTGTGAGTGAGAAATTACAAAGTTAAAATATTAGATTCACGCTTTGGGTTTTGATGCTCGTGATTAGAAGTAATGGAGTAGGGGTGAGATAAGGTGTTAATTGCTGACATTGCTAGGTATGACTAGACATGTTTTGCACGTTAACTGATTGGTGATAGTGCAGAGATTAATGCACCAAGCTGGAGGTGTTCGGCCAATAAGATTGCCGAACTAATTTAGCAGCGGAGTAACCCCGCTGGGTATCTAGACAGTATTAGAGATCGTGTAGCATTGAAATTCATTTGAGTGCAGACGAGAAGCCAAGCATCGTTCATGTGACGCATCTCCGGTTAGCCAGTACCTGAACTGAGCTTCACGAAGGCGGGCAGTCCTTGCCATCGGACTGACCTAGCGAGAGAGCTGATACTAGTGACAGAGAAAGAGAGCTCTAGAAAGACGGTCTGGGTGGACTGACCTAAAGAGTCCACACTGCGATGTCCTGATTTTCACGCCTACGAGTTAATAGGTGTGAATAACGGTAACTTATGCTATTCACTCATAGGAATTGAGATAGAGAGAAAACCACAGCTTGGACTCGACGAACGAGCATCCCTTATTGTAAAACTATCTCCATACAAGTGAAAAAATTATTGCACGTTGATATTGAAATGAATATTATTTGAGTGATTGCATATAAATTATGTAATTATACAAGATGCTTAAATACCTGCAAGCCAAATTGAGCTTCTGTAGGTTTTGAAAACGTACTGGGCCATCCCAGCATTCACAATGTTCTTATAATAATATACCATTGTAATATTGATTGCAGTAAATTAGATAGATTAGAATAAGTTAGTAATTGGAATTTTTGCTTTGAACATACCTCAATTGTGATTTGTTTCGAATATATATTTTTTATGTAATAATATTACGGCCCAGCCGGCCTGACAAATGTATACATTTGTTATTTAGTAATTTCTCGTGTGTTTGGGTCCGAGTGTGAGTTAGTTGCCTCTCGTGCAGTCGTTAGATCCCCAAGACCTAGCTCAGCTGGTGACAGATGGAATTCTGTATGCAGTGTCATGAGCTGAGTTTGGGGATCCAGTGAGTAGTGTTAGTGTGATCAGACCCTTAGAGTAAAAGGTGGGGTTTTATAGGTTAGTGGACTCACGCCCCAAGGCGGTGAGTTGTGCAAGCAGTGCACGGGGCACGTGAACCCGGCATGATTTCGGAAGGTGAGACAAGAAACTTTCACGGGGTTTGGCTGGAGGTATATAAGCTTAAGTCGCCATTGTTTAACCAGAGAACGGCCGTGGAAATCATTCGATTCAGTGAGGGTTCTCTTGGCTCGAGCTCCAGGGCCTGACAGTAGGAGTCGAGCGTAGAACAGAACAGATACGAATTGCGAGTGAAGTTAAAAGTGGAGTGACCGTGTCATCGTCCAGAGAGTTGATATAGACGCCTCGTCGCACTAGGCCAAAAGTGCGAACCGTGCCCTTTGGATCTACGCTCGTACATTGCTACGAGCGTATAATGGTAGGCAATCCATAAGTCCACACTAACGAGACAGGAATTACTAAATCAGCCAGTGACGTGAAGCTGAGTAGTAGGAAAGCCACCTGGCAATCCTCACAAGAGAGACAGTAATTAATGCAGGGTAGAATGATAGTGTGTATGGAAAGAAAGAAGTACTGAAGTCATTCATAGAACTAATCTTTTGTAGAAGTGGTACGTGGAGATTGTATCTCATGTGATATTGAATGCCATAGATTGTGTCTCATGTGATATTGAATGCCATAATTTGTATCTCATGTGATACTGGAATTCTTGAATTACATTTAATAAGTTTCAGCGACAAGCTTGAGTTCCCACAATGGAGTTTTGATGTAGCCACTATTTGATGCAATCATATCTATTGTATCTGCAATCATATCTTTTGTATCTGCAAACAAATTTATTGTATCTGCAAATATATCTATTGTATCCGTAGTAATAAATTAGTATGGCCCTTCAGGCCTGATATATATATTCAACAAATGTGTTATTATTTATTCTGGTTGTGCCTGGACGAGTGTGAGTGGCCTTTCGATTAGTCGAATGCGCTAGTATCCCCAAAGACCTTACTCACCTCGAATCTTGACATGCAGGTCGAACCTTACTGATTGATTTTGCTCTCTTCAAAGATTTTAATATTTCTCTAACATCATGGCATTGTTAAAATGTTCCATTCACCCACTAATTTTGTGAGTTCTTTAGTTCTTCTTATCTTTATTAGTTCAAAAACATTTGACAATTTTCTCTAGGTCTGGACATCTATCTGAATGAAGTAACATCATAGAATAAATCTGAATACAATGTTGACATCTGGCACTCACCGTTTAAAGCATGATCTGGTTGTCCACTCTCCCAGTTAGTGAAAGGCCCAAGTGTCGCTTTGTCACTGATCCACTCCCAGGTACCTTCATGGAAAGCATCAGTGCCGCCTAACCAAATCCTGGTGACTAGACAGAAGTAGGTCAGTTTATTTCACTTATTACTACTTAATTGTTAGTTCTTCTCATGGGAGGCAAGGGAAGATTTAATTTCTTCATCATATCAAATACGAATAGAATTCATTTACGAACTCGAGTTCTCAGCAACGTACGATCTCATTGACTTGGAAGTCGTTGGTAAATGTGCACGTCACGTGAACCCGTGGCGGAATTAGTTGCTAAAACTGATGAAATAAAAGATTTAACACAATACTCTTTAGTCTTTTGTAAATGACATTATTTGGGCACAATGACATTCACATGAGATGAATTCATAGTTATCTGTGTACTAGAGGTAGGGAGAAAGGCTTTTGCATGAGTGATATTTCTCTGATGTGATACTAATCTACATAATGAGACTCCTACTGCATCATGGCCTGATACCTATTCACTTTCTGTTGTGAACTCTGCACCTGGAAAGGTTTTCCCATCAAATATTGATCACTGAGGTCAGGTGGAATGTCGGGTGGATAAGGCAAGCGGATAATAACAATGTCCATGCCTTTTATATGCCTGACTGGGTAAGTGAGAAATTGTCCAATTGTCTAGTACTTAGTCGCTGTACTGTTTATGGGAATTGTGATTTAAAGTTTAAAAAAAAAAAAAGCCATCTAGAAATTGGTACACATATCAGTGGAGGATTAAGTTTGTTTCGACAAGTTAAAACTGTTTCTGTCTCTGTGTATTTATTATATCTACAAGTGTGTGTCTTTCTTTGTAATCTTTGTGCATGTCTTGTATTATCCTCGTTCATCTCCAGTCTCCAGTACTGAAGGTCGTCAAGACATCGCCAGGGGAAATTACTTTGCATGTTCTTGAGTTCGCTTTTCAACCAAGAATTCACCGTCGAAGTTCTGGGCTCAACCAGCGTAGCTCCGTAAGCATGACACATTGACTGTGGACAAATCAAACGATACGTCAATTTCCAGGATTTTTTCTTTCATCAATGATATAAAATTAGATCAATTTCCACATGTATAGACTTGTAACGTTTCTGATTCATGATTATATGTACTAAGTATCTGACTATTTGTTTGTTTGCTTGTTTTTGTTTTTGTTGTCTGTTTTCTTCTCAGCGTTTCCAGTTGATGATTATGAGCAGTGATAAGTCAGATATTCGAATCCTTTGACCTCATTGCCACCTATCCCTTCATTGTTTAATTCATTTATGTATTTTCTATGACCTTACCATCGCATCTCCCCAGGTCACAAGGTCTTTACCGAATCCAAAACACAACTCATCCTACAAGAACCAGCCTTGATAGCATTGGCCTCTAACTGGGTGGCAAACACGATTCAGGGGACACAAATGAAAGAAAATGGGGCAGAGATGAAAATGTCATAAAATGTTTTGACGACTGCTAATTACAACGAGATTATCCAAAGAGAGAAATATTAGACTAAGAGTAAGTGAAAGACAGAAAAAAATAATGTGCAAACACTGATACATGATTGATATGTTCTTTTTCATATTTTCTTCACGGGTGCCGCCTTCTTGTGAGTTACTTGTAATTTCAATATTCTATGAATCGTCTTGCTCTCAGATTTCGAGATAATATCTCTTCTGAAACAAACTCATTCGCATTCAGTATTTTGTCATTACATTTTCGTTAAAAGGTGGTGATATATTGTATAATCATCAAGAAAGGAAATTTCCATTAATTTTTTTTAATCGGAAGAATTCCTCATGCCGAATTTCCTGACCTGCACTTTACATTTAGTAAGGCTGTATACAAATTACAGACATTGTATTGTGTTTATTGTTATTATTGTCTATTATTATTTATTTAGGATTATTATTATTATTATTATCATCATCATTATTTTCAATTGAGTCTGAAGACGCACTTTGCAAAGTTAGCTCGCTCACAGTATTTGACACAAGAGTAAAAAAAATCATAAATAAATAAATAAATAAATAAATAGATAAATAAAAACCTGAGCTACTAATGTTCATCTTCCTTTAAAGCCGATTTTAGAAGTCATGTTAAGGCAAAAATTAGAGACAAGACCTAATTCAAATTCAGTTGACAGATACTAAAAAGAAAAACAAATAAATTAATCAATTTCAAAAGTTTTTAACTGTACTGGCACAGATAATTTCAGACACACTGCAAAAGTCTTGTTTGCCGTTGTCCATATTCAAATTAGAAATGCATATAATTGTGTGCTTAAAATGAATGTGGTTCTCCAGCAATTAATGATACTGGATATATAAGTAAAGACAGCAGTGAGAGAACATACGTTTGCTTCACACGTTTAAAATATTTATCGTACACTCTGATCATAGAAATGACTTAACTGTATTACCATGTCAACTTACCAGCAAGAACGGGACCAGTGACCAACAAAAGCAACGTCTTTAACATTTTGCTGGACTGTCTTGGCTTTGGACTTGAACAATGAATGACGTCGCTAGTTTTGTCTCAGCTTAAATCTTAATTATCCGGTTAAGGTAGATCAGCGGTTCTCAAACTTTTTCAGGAAATCGCTCAATTTTTGCGTCATTCTTAATATGGGCGGCGAGAAAGCCAGGCATTTCAATTTAGGTGAAGTCTGTGAAGCCCTGATGCCATCCCATCATTGATGGGTGCTCCATCTGTTGCAACTGAAATTATGTTGGTCTTCGGCATGGTCTTCTCTCTAAAGTAATCCTTCACCTGCTGTCATTTAGATCTGCAAGTAATCTATTGAATTGTCATGGGATTTGGCTAATTTTTTTCTGAATTTGGGCATAAATTGTATGGTTTTGTATTTAAAAAAGAACCAAAAATTATGGTCAAGATATTGCACAAAACTGAAATTCCTAGACAGGAAATATTATTTCGTCCCCCCACGTTTTCACAATCCCTATCGCCATCGCCCCCATTCGTCGTCCCCAACCCCCCCCCACGCCCCCTTCGTCGTTTTCGCCCCCTGACACTCAAAATCGCTCCCGTTGAGAACCAATCAGATAGATAACTACCATATTGTTTATGTAATGGGGTGAACCATTACAGGGCTGAGAACATAGCTCATTGTAGTGAAAGGGAGATAAACCCGTTATTTTGATCAGCTGGACCACTAGACGTGGTCAAGGGGAAGTAACCACACAGAAACCATAGATAATCTCCCCTTATTGTTTATCACGCACTGAGATGAGTTATGCAGGTGTTGAGTAACATTGCCAACTGATGTACTCACTGCGCCAATTTTAAATCATAGTCTTAGCGTGGTCTGTATTGTCCAGGATTGGTCAATTTAAGTGACCATCCCTGGTGCCAGAAGTAGAACCTTGTTATGTATCACTATATTGTAAGTTTTGTTTAGTTTTTATCTTGTTAAGTAATATTTCCTTAAGATAGTGTATTTGGAACATACACGAGCAAGATGGTGGTCTTTAAAAATGTTTTTATTTGTTTTAATGTTTTATTAATTAGAATTGTATTATTGTATTAGAATTTGCACTTAGTGAACTGTAAGGAGTGAATGGGTTGCGCGTGTTTGGGTGATGCTTAGATGATAGCGTGGGTCAGTCAGTTCCACCCAAGTCTTCAAGACAGCAGGACGTGTCATTGTGTCCAGACTAACATAAAAGTAAAAGAAGTTGTATAATTTATATTTCAAGATTTGTGAAGTGCCAGCTCTGATGATGTAGTTCAAGTGTGAATTCATTTGGTTAGTTCACGTAAGTTGTACCCATTATTTTAGTTCTGGTATTTAATAATATTTAGATGATGTGAAATAATAATGATTGGATTATACTTGGAGGTTTGATGAACTTTGTTCAGCTTGGTTAGGCAATCAGGCTAGCAGCTAACAATCTATGGTAAAGTTTATCTTACTAAGTTCTATCTTAGTATAGATCTATCAGTATCCTGCAGAGAGAGAGTGTACGGTTGTTCTAGAATGCTATCAACGCTAGCGCGCATGATTAGTTCATGTAATTAAATGGAAACATTTAACTGTAATTTGTGACGGACTGATTTTATGTGAAGTGCTAACAAATAGTACTACTGGAGGGTGTGGTCTAAGTCCCGCTACTTGGATCAGAGATAGACAGATCTAGATCGTTATTCTTAATCTGCAGTTGGTGCCATTCAGGCTCAACGTGTCCTTCTTAGGGACAGACGTCACAGAGAGAGAGAGAGAGAGTAACGGGCAAGAATTATAACCAAGTTATTTCTTTACTTTAACTTGTTCTTCCGTGGGTTGCAAGGTTATTGTTGGATGATTATTTCTAGGTTCCTTTGAATCAGCAGTGTGACTATGGTGTATGTGTAGATTTGTCTTGTGTGCCTTTTCGTTACCTTTATTGATACCGTAGTCATTATGGACTTTATGATAATGAGTAGACCAGTTAAGATGAAGAGAGAGGTGTTGGATTTGCAGAGCACGCGCGTGAGCCGTGAGTAGGTCACAGCAGACGCTAGCAGGCATGATCACATGACTTTTGGTCAAGCGAGTCAAATCAAGACCGGGATTGGTTAGCTAATAGCTTCCGGAAACGGAAGCTTGACCCAAACAACAATAACAATCCTGGCTGACTGTTTACAGTGGCTACCACACTTAAACAGCATTTGGGATCTCAGATATCGGCATTATACTAAAGGATGATGATTATTTACTTTAATTTCTTAATTTATTATATGTTTATTATTGAATTAGTATGTTCGCTACATAGGTGTTAAGTTGATTTTCTTCAATTTGTACTGGTTAGGTCGGACTTAGAAACTTTTGAGGGTCGAACCTTGAACTTTGGTTGTTGATAAGATGAATCATGAAGGGAAAGGCCTATGCTAGGTGTATAGATGCATTGTCTATGCATCAGGTGTCATATTTTTATGGCATCCTTTGTAGGTGCTCATTGTCTGTTCTTTTGACACACTGACAGATGTAATTGGACTCTGTTGTAATGAAGAGATCAGATGCATTGACTTTAAACTCAATCATAGGGGTTATGGGTGTTGCTTGCCCAGTAGACCTATGATATATATGTCATCATTATTATGATATTATTTTGTTGCATTATATAATTAGTTCACTGAATGTGTGGGAATGTTTTAGGTATATCAGTATTGTTGGAGGTAATACAAGTGGGTTGACTTGACTGTTCAGTCTTGTAGTTGTACCATGTAGTTGGGTTTGGCTTTATGCCATGATTATCATATCACTTGTAGTGGGAGACTATAACTTGCTATTGTTGGTTGAGACTTAGGTGTTGACTTATTACATGTATGTGGGTTGGTCCACCTAGGTGTTGACTTAGGTGTTGACTTATTACATGTATGTGGGTTGGTCCACCTAGAGATACTCCTATGACTTTATGAGTAAGGAGTTTGGTATTATATCCAGAGGATAGGAAAGGGATAAGTTTGGCTCTGAGTTGAGATAGGTCTGTGGCAGTATGGACTAGGGTTTTGTGTAATATTAATAATCTAGCATGTGCGGAATGGAGCTGGGTTGGCTAATGGGGCCTAAGTTAATTAATTTTGACTTAAATGAGTAGATCCAGTTGGCTATTGCTATCCTCTGCTAATTATGATGGTAATTGTTAATTAAGGGATACTACGTTGTGCGTGGGTGGGCTAAGTAAGTAGATGGGATTGTCTTTTATTGAGCCACCTAGCACGGACAGTTCTGTGGTATGAGTGTGTAGACTCAGCAGACTGTATTTTATTGTAGTTAGTTTAACTCCATATCATGTGGTATCACGCCTTCTTTCCAACACTGCAGTAACAGATTATACAGGTGTGGTAATAGTGGGCCTTTTAGGTCTTTTAATACCTCTGCAGGAATGTTGTCACTTCCTGTGGCTTTTCCAGCAGACAGGTGGTCGATTGCATTGGAAAGCTCGACTAAGGAAGGTTCAGCGTCAAGTTCGGCCATTATTGGCAGTTTTTGGAGGTGTTCCTCAAAATCTGGTGGAATATTTTTCTCAGTTGAATACAACAGAGAGTAATGCTCTACCCACCTATTCAGTTGTTCATTTTTATCTGTGATGGGTTCACCATTTACAGACTTAAGTGGGGCGCTTTTGGTGATGATTGGCCCAAGAGCTACTTTCATCTGACTAAAGGCGGTTTTCATATCTCCCTTTTCATTTGCCTCTTGTATGCTGTTACACAAGTCTGTCCAGTATTTGTTGGCGCAACGTCTTACCTCCAGCTGAAGTTTAGCTTTTGCATTTTTCAAACAAGTTTTTGTACTCTGATTGCAATTTTTGTTATACTCATTGAAAGCAGATTTCTTTTGCTCAATGAGAGGTAGGAGAATTTCGCTGTTCTGGGCTACCCAGTCGTTGTTTGAAACTTTATGCTGTCCAAAAGACTTGATGGCACAGTCATGAATTTTTTAACTGAGAGTGTTCCATGTTTCATCTACCGAGCCACATTGGGTGACATTATCCATGCTTTCAGCAAATAACTTTTCAAATGACTTTCTATTTGATTCATCTCTGATTGCTGTTACATTGATCTTAGGGATTGAAGGGGCTTTTGATCTGTATATTTTCTTGGCCGAAATTTTGATTTTGCTGACTACCAGTGCATGGTCGGTGTCACAGTCAGCACTGTGGAGGGAACGAGTTATTTTTATACAGCCCAAACTCTTCCTCCTTGAGAGAATAAGATCTAATTGATGCCAATGGCCAGACCTGGGATGGCGCCATGATGTTCTTTGGCATCTCTTATGAGAGACGCCAAAATTGTCACACTTTACAAGAACAAAGGAGACAAAGGCGACTGCAACAACTATCGAGGCATATCCCTCCTCAGCATTACTGGAAAGGCTTTTGCTCGCGTCACCCTCTGCCGCCTTCAACAACTGGCGGAAAAAGTCTTACCAGAAACACAATGTGGCTTTCGAAGCAAACGATCAACTATTGACATGATATTTGCACTTCGGCAAATCCAAGAAAAATGTAAAGAACAAAACAGGCCGCTTATAACATGCTTTGTGGACCTAACAAAGGCTTTCGACACCGTAAGCCGATCTGGCCTGTATGCAGTCCTTAAATCCATAGGCTGTCCACCAACATTGCTAAAACTTATTGCATCCTTCCACACTGACATGAGGGCATGTGTCAACTTTGAAGGCTGCACATCCAATTCGTTTGCTGTAAACAGCGGTGTGAAGCAGGGATGTGTTCTTGCTCCTACCTTATTTGGTATATATTTTGCAGCCCTACTCAAGAATGCCTTTGGTCAATGTTCAGGTGGAGTACTTATTAACACCAGAGTGGACGGCTCCATTTTTAATGTTGCCAGACTAAAAGCAAAATCTCGTACAGAGCATATTATGTTACAAGAGCTCCTCTTCGCAGATGATGCTGCAATCGTGGCCCACGATGAAACCACGCTCCAGGCTCTCATCAATAGCCTTGCCAAAGCCTGTGACAAATTCATGCTAAGGATCAGTGTCTCAAAAACTGTAGTTTTGACACAAGGCTTGAGAAACCCCAACCCAATCATGCTGAATGGCTCTCCTCTGGAGCAAATGGGAAAATTCTGCTACCTAGGCTCAACCATCAGTGGTAGCACAGACATAACAACTGAAATAAATGCCAGAATAGGAAAGGCGGCCACAGCTTTTGGCAAACTCTCAAAAAGGGTGTGGAACAATAGCAAGCTGACCATCAAAACAAAGGTACTCGTGTACCAAACTTGCGTCCTAAGCACCCTGCTGTATGGCTCAGAGACATGGACCACCTACTCCAAACATGAAAGATCCCTCAACTCCTTCCACCTGCGCTGCCTACGCAAAATTCTCAAGATCAAGTGGCAAGACAGGATCTCAAATATCGAAGTTCTGAGCCGAGCCAACATTCCATCAACTCAGGCTCTCCTAGGCAAAAAAAGACTGCGGTGGCTTGGACATCTCCACCGTATGGAAAATGATCGCATCCCCAGACAAATTCTCTACGGGGAACTTGCTACTGGCAACCGACCCAGAGGTAGGCCACATCTGCGATTCAAAGACACTTGCAAGGTCACGATGAAAGCACTCAACATCGACCCCAATGAATGGGAGAACCTTGCAAATGATCGAAGCAGATGGAGACAAAAATTGCGCAGTGGCACGCTCGCAATAGACTTCAAGGCAAAAGAAACATACCTGACAAAACGACAGAGGCGGAATGAAAACACTCGCCAAAGTGAACCCAAAAGACTGACCTGCAATCACTGCCATCGCACTCTCGGGTCAAACATTGGTAGAATAAGCCACGAGAGAAGCTGTCAGTCAAAGTGAAAGTGAATAATATTCTAGCTGCTAAGACCGTCTGTAAAGACGCTAAAGGCCATATACAGTTTAACTCCAGCTCATTCCACAACTAGGATAGATTTGATGCGTACAGGGTGCGCGTATACACATGTAAGGCTTAATGTTATCTTGTCTGGAATCAAATTAAGTTTTCTTCCTGATCTAGAATAATGGCCGTTGTTATAATATGAGAATTATAACGTGTGGGATAGCCCTATGTCAGCCTGTAGTTTGTCACGAGTGGAGTGAGTGCAATTAAGGGGATTGCTACAGAGCGGGTGTAGAGTAAGGACTCACAGTAGACAGCAAGTTAAGCGTGCTGTTGTGAGTAGTAGGGGGGGGGGGTCTGAATGAGGCGAAAGCGCTGTATAACTATCACTGCAAGTTAGAAGGTCCTACGGATCGGACCTGTGAATAAAAGCCCATCGGGCGGACATAAAGGGAAGCAGTCGAGAAGACTAGTGAGAGTCTTTCCAGTTATGACTGGTATGTAGAACGTTGATTGATTATTATGATTGATGTATTATATTATATTCGTCTATTACCATGATGTGAATAAGTATATGTGAGGAATGTGGAAGTCCTTGATATTGGATATAGCAATGTGCGCCACGAGCGATAGATGAAAGTGAGTTCATGGATTTGTAGCGCGAGTGAGTAGTGTGTACTCCGATGGAAGTGTGTTACCGTAAGATGTGTGGTGAGTGAAAGGTGAACTAGTGTGTGTACGTTTCATGGGTTGTAAGGAGAGGTGGAGTGAATAGAAATGGTAGGGTATTATACCAATGTAATATTATTCTTGTAGGTGTCGGGGACGGGCCGCAGAGCCACCTCGATGAGCACAGGGGATAGGCCAGCCTAGGGCCGGAGGCCACACATAGGCCAGAAGTGAGGCTGTCAGTACCGGACAGTAGAGGCACAGAAAGTCGTGGCAGTCAGGCCACGGACAGGGACGTAGATATGAGAGTGAATGAGATACTATGTTGTTGCCATGTTGATAGGCTAGTGAACTGATACTATGTTGTTGCCATGTTGATGGCTATGGAAATAATAATGTGTTATTGCCCTGCTGAGGTGCTAGGGGAGTGCTAAGGTGTATGACAATAGGGAGGGGATATTGAGAGACTGCGGTGCCAGTAAATTATTAATGTACTATTAAGACCCTGAGGGGAGAGGCTGAGGCCGAAGTGCCTTTAGGAGTGACTACCGGATTGCGGATCCGAGGGAGAGTGTGTGTGAGAATAAGGCCGTTGTACGGCAGTTCATTTCAATAATATAATGTATGTAATTGCGCTATTATATGTATAATTATGTTTAATAAATGTGTGAGTCTGATGGGTTGTTTTGTTAAGTGTTAAACTTGTTTGTTCGTGATTGTCGTCCTGTCATAAACTATTACATCTCCCAGTCTGGGATTTGTGACACTGGGGGCTCGTCCGTTGTGACACTGGGGGCTCGTCCTGCTTACCTGTGGTCATTTTGACATTGTGTAGTCATTATATCTAGTTGTTTTTCTGTTGTGCTAGGAATTCGTGCTGTTGTCTTTGTTCGTGGGATGAATGGAAATTTCATGATGATATGATTTATGTATGTTTATGAATAATAATATGTATTGATGCATGTATTGCTATGAATAGGTATTAATGTGTATTTAAACTTTCCAGAGTGTGTGCGTGCAGCCTGAGGAGACAAGTAGCCAGAGCTCCGATTAGGTCGAGGACTTAAACTCATAAGGCTGAAAGTTAAGTGAAACTGAAATTTTGTACCCTGGATTGAGGGCTGTCTTTTCATCTGTCTGTTTCCCTGTTTTTGCTGTTTTTGTCGTAATTGATTATATGGGCGGTGGCGCGGGTTTGCTGTGTTGAACTTAGTTTATCCTTTTAAAAAGGTGTGGTAAACTTTGGAACTTCGTTCATCACAGTGAACAGTTCTGTAGGGACCTGTAATATTGTTTAGTTGTAGCGTCGATATCTTCTCTGTTCCGCAGGAAGACGTATTCTCTTGTCCCTCTCTCTACCTATCTATAGATACGTTCTTTTTTTTCAGACTCTGTTCTTGTTCGTACCTTGTTGTGTAATCGGCGTAGTTAGGTTGCATTCTTTTTTCCATTATAGTTTTTTTTTGTAGAAGCTTTGTCCTAGTCTGGTTCGTTGTCCTTGACGTACTTGTGGTCCTTCTACTGAATTTCCTTATTATTGTCTTTTCTACTCTTTTTTATTATTAATAGGGCAATACATTTTATAAATATAGAATTAGTTAGGAAGTACGTAAATTTCTGAATTGTATTTGAGACAATTGGGTATTGTTATACCTGGTGTGATCTCAGGTCTCTGGTCGTGTTGCTAGTGATCATACCGACAGGGTAGCCGTTTTCATAGTATACATACCATAACCATAAATCTGTGAAATGGCGGAACTCCAACAGCTAATGAAGTTGGGTAAGGAACTTGGCCTGGAGGGAGAGGAGCTACGCGGCTGGATCAAAGAACAGCAGGCGGATTTGCGCGATGAGCGTGCTAAGGATAGAGAGCGAGAAAAAGAGGCTAAGGCTCAGGAGCAGGAGAGAGAGGCTAAGGATAAGGAAGAGGAAAGAGAGTTTAAGTTAAAGGAGTTGCAACAGGAGAGGGAGTTTAAGTTAAAGGAGATAGAAGCTCAAGAACGGGAGCAGGAGATAAAGTTAAAGGAGATAGAGGCGCAAGTAAAGATTGCGGAGTTAGAACTCAAGAAGAATACGCCAGCGGAAACGGCTGAGCGGCAGGTACACAATAAAGGTGGCGTTAGGATTAAGCTCCCTACGTTCGACGACCGGAAGGACGACATAGACGCCTTCCTTTACAGGTTCGAACTGAACGCACAATTGCAATGGGGGGGAAATAAGGAATTATGGGCCACGTACCTGGCGTCGCTATTGCAGGGGCGAGCGTTAACATACTTTAAAGAGCTACAGCGCGAAGACGTACAAGATTACGATAAGCTGAAGGCTTTGCTGCTTCGCCGATTTGCGCGTACCGAGGAATACTTCCGGGAGCAGTTTAGGCGAGCACGTGCAGATACCAGGGAGGACTTTGCTGCCTTCGTCGCGAGACTAACTGAGTATTTCGCGAACTGGGTAGACTTGGCGCATGTGGGCGCGGATTTTGCTAAACTGAAAGACTTAATGATCCGTGACCAGCTGTACGCGTCGTGCCACAAAGATCTGGTGGCTTTCCTGAAAGAGAACGAACCCGCGACGGTGCAGGAGGCGTCTAAGTTGGCGGAGGCATACCGTACGGCACATCCGTCCAAACCGGTCGCCAGGGCGTACGTCCAAGATGCGGGGTACGTCGCCGTTGTCGAGGGGTCGCCGGCAGGACTTGGGGACAGGTCGCGTCAGCGTGGTGCCTATAGCGGGCAAGCCCAGGGGCAGCGTAGGGGCTATCACCAATCACCGGCATATGGATCCGGTAAGTTTGACCGAGCAGGAGGGCTAGGTCGCGGTAATGGCCGGGGGCGAGTTGTGACCTTTGCCGATGACCGACGGCATAGGGACTCTAGTTCCGGTCGCGAGGGGTCACGGGGACCCAGGCCTAGGGCAGCACAGGGAGCTGAGTGTTGGACTTGCGGGCGCGTGGGTCACTTTTCACGCGAGTGTAGGGCCGCGAAGTGTTGGAACTGCGGAAGAGCAGATCACATCAGCGTGAACTGCCCTGCAGGTAGGATAGCGGCGAACGTGGACAGTAGCTCCAGTCCATGTTCCCCAAATAAATTTCATCATGCGGCTGCGTGTATTACATCGGACAACGGAGGCGGACAGTATTCTAAGTGTCCCAGTTGTGAGAAGTTATTATCTTCCGGTGTTTTACCTTGTGGGAGAAAGATCCCCGTTATAAATTCATGTCATACAGGAGGTGGTCTTAGGGTTTATCCGGGGTTTGTTGGGGACGAACCGGTCTCGGTTTTACGAGATACAGGATCTACCGTTGTGGGAGTGCATAGGGATTGCATTCGGGATTCACAGCTTACAGGTGAGACTGTCCCGTGCATCCAATTTTCGGGGGCCATTGAGAAATTACCCATGGCAAGAATAATGATAGATACACCTTTCCTTAGCGGGGAAGTCGAAGCAGTCGTTGGTTGTTTTCCAGGCGCCCAGCTCATCATTGGGAATGTATCACGGGTCGTTTCCCCTTCAGATGAGAACGTGCAAGCATGGTCGCAATCAAAAGGTATTGACTTTTGCGCCGCGGTCGAAACACGCCGACGGGTAGCCGATAAAGATAAGATTAGACCTTTGGCTACCCCAGCGGTCAACCTAGATATCACGCCAGAGCGTTTGGCGAAATTACAAAGGGAGGATCTATCATTAAACCCATGTTTTGGGGAAGCGCGAACCGAGAAAACGAGGAGATATAAGAACGGGTCATCCTCCTTTATTGTTCAGGCGGGCATTCTGTTCCGTAAGTATGTAACGGTGTCCTCCATTTTAAAGCAGGTCGTTGTGCCAGCGTTGCTGATCGCAACAGTATTGCATTTGGCACATGATGTCCCATTAGCGGGTCATATGGGGATAGCTAGAACCAAAGAAAGGGTTCTTAAAAATTTTTACTGGCCATCGATCCACAGAGATGTGCAGGTCTATTGTAAGACGTGCAGTGCGTGCCAAAAGACGACGCATAAGGGTCGTACACCCCAGGCTCCTCTTCAGAAGATCCCCACGGTCTCGGAACCGTTTAAAAAGGTCTCGATAGACCTTGTTGGCCCCATTCACCCAGCGACCGATAGGGGGAATCGATTTTTCTTAACGGTCATATGTAATGCTACGAGATGGCCAGAGGCGGTTCCTCTGCGGACCATAACGTCTGAGGCAGTCGCGGAAGCGTTGTTTGCAATTTTCGCTAGGGTAGGAATACCAGAGCAAATTCTGTCTGATAGGGGCGCGCAATTTACGTCGCAGATGATGAAGGAATTGTTCCGCTTATTCAGCATACAACCCATCACTACCACCCCTTATCATCCGCAGGCTAATGGCATGTGCGAGAGATTGAACTCGACGTTAAAGTCGATGCTGCGTAAGGTAGCTGCTGATCGCCCTAAAGATTGGGATAGATATATCCCTGCAGTGCTATTCGCGTACAGAGAGGTACGGCAGGAGTCAACGGGATTCTCGCCGTTCGAAATGATGTACGGTCGTAGTCCTAGGGGCCCAACTGATGTTCTTCGGGACATGATGACGTCGCCATCATCGGGAGACGATGAGCAGATTTCGGTGTTTCAGTACCTTGTTGATTTAAGAGAAAGACTATCTGCAGCGCGCACTATAGCAGAAGAAGCGTCTGGTATCGCTTCGAAAAGAGCAAAAGACTATAAAGATAGAGGTTCCAAACTGAGAATTTTTAAGCCAGGAGACAAGGTTCTGTTGTTGTTGCCTACGGACCATAATAAGTTATTGATGACATGGAAAGGCCCTTATGTTATTGAGCGAGTTGTTTCAAAGGTAGATTACGCTATCCACATTGATGGAACGAGTAAGGTTTTCCATGTTAATATGCTACAGAGATTTTATGAGAGACCACAGTATCTGTGTGCACAGACAAGACCAGAGGAGACTGTCTTCTCTACGGCTTGTACGGGGGTCGTAGACCAGTTGGACTGTGACGTAAGCGACACCGAGGCGCAGGAAGAGTTACAAATTCAATTGCCGGAGTTAACTCCGACACAAGGTTACAGGGACGTTAAAATTAACCCTGACCTTACGAGTTCAAGGAGTAGGGAACTTGAGACCCTGTTAGCGTCATTCCCGGACGTTGTTACGGATTTGCCGGGTCGCACTACGGTGATCCAGCACCAAATAAAGTTGACTTCGGATAAGCCAGTATTTCTTAGACCGTATCCGTTGCCTTTTTCTTCGAGAGATAGTCATAAAGGAAGTTGAGTCAATGTTGAAGTTAGATGTGATAGAACCATCAACATCGCCGTATTCATCACCCATCGTCCTCGTGAAAAAACTTGATGGATCGGTGCGGTTCTGTATTGATTTTCGAAGACTGAACACTATTACGGTAGGCGATAGGGAGCCTATTCCGTTTCAGGAGGAATTAATAGCTTCATTGGCCGGGTCCACGTGGTTTTCCAAGATAGATTTAACGAAAGGTTATTGGGAAATCCCGCTTACTGAGGAGTCTAAACAATACACGGCGTTCCAAACGCCCATGGGATTATTCCAATTTAAGGTCATGCCATTTGGGTTGGTAAACGCGCCAGCGACGTTTGCACGATTAATGAGATTAGTGTTGAAGGACATACCTAATGTCGTGTCATTCTTTGATGATATAGCATGCCATACGTCGACATGGTCTGATCATATTCAGACACTAACAGTAATTTTTCAACGATTACGTCATTTTGGGTTAACTGCTAAACCCGCAAAGATGGATTTGGCATGTCCAGAGATAATATTCTTAGGACATATTGTGGGTAGAGGTGTTCAGAGACCTGAAGAAACAAAAATTGACAAGTTAGTAGGGTTGCAAATCCCTAAAACAAAGAAACAAGTCAGAAGCTTAGTGGGAATTTTAAATTATTACAGAAAGTTCATTCCAAATTTTTCCTCCTTGTCATCTTCTCTTACTGACCTTACTAAGAAGGGACAACCCGATAAGGTCCAGTGGACGTCTGAATGTCAGACAGCATTTGATAATTTGGTGACAGCATTATCATCGTCACCCATTTTGATATTACCCGATTTTCGATCTAATTTTATCCTCAGAACGGATGCGTCGGACTCTGGTGTCGGCGCTTGTCTTCTACAGGAGAAGAACGAATGTCTCCATCCTGTATGTTATGTCAGTAGGAAGTTATTGCAGAGAGAAAGAAAGTATTCTGTGATAGAGCGTGAGTGTCTTGCCATTGTCTGGTCCGTCCAGAAATTAGGACGTTATCTCATGGGACGAGAATTTTGTATCCAGACAGACCACAAGCCACTGACATTTTTGTCGAAGAATCGTTCGTCCAGCCCACGCTTGTCTAGATGGGCATTGGCTTTGCAGCCGTATACCTTCGTTATTCAACCAATTCCAGGAACCAGCAATCATATCGCCGACTACCTTAGTCGAGCCTAGGGCAAGATTTCAGGAGCTTATACATCGGAGGACAGGAACATTGACAGGATCTGTGTGAATGAGTCGACTTGAAAATATTGACATTATAAATATGATATGAAGAATGGTTGATAGGTTGAATGGTTTTTGATTCTGTATTAAGTATTGTGGTTAGTTAGCTATTCATGATGTGACACATATATGCATATTGCAGACCATATTGATCCCCATATTTTCCCCTGATTCCGGTATTTTATATACTAGGGGAACTGCTAGGTCAGTTTTTTTAGTGTAGGTATTGCTCACGCTCACTCGTTGACAGTCATCTTGATGCGATTTGAAATTAATTGCATTAATTTTTTTGGGGTGGGGGATGATGTCACGAGTGGAGTGAGTGCAATTAAGGGGATTGCTACAGAGCGGGTGTAGAGTAAGGACTCACAGTAGACAGCAAGTTAAGCGTGCTGTTGTGAGTAGTAGGGGGGGGGGGGGTCTGAATGAGGCGAAAGCGCTGTATAACTATCACTGCAAGTTAGGTCCTACGGATCGGACCTGTGAATAAAAGCCCATCGGGCGGACATAAAGGGAAGCAGTCGAGAAGACTAGTGAGAGTCTTTCCAGTTATGACTGGTATGTAGAACGTTGATTGATTATTATGATTGATGTATTATATTATATTCGTCTATTACCATGATGTGAATAAGTATATGTGAGGAATGTGGAAGTCCTTGATATTGGATATAGCAATGTGCGCCACGAGCGATAGATGAAAGTGAGTTCATGGATTTGTAGCGCGAGTGAGTAGTGTGTACTCCGATGGAAGTGTGTTACCGTAAGATGTGTGGTGAGTGAAAGGTGAACTAGTGTGTGTACGTTTCATGGGTTGTAAGGAGAGGTGGAGTGAATAGAAATGGTAGGGTATTATACCAATGTAATATTATTCTTGTAGGTGTCGGGGACGGGCCGCAGAGCCACCTCGATGAGCACAGGGGATAGGCCAGCCTAGGGCCGGAGGCCACACATAGGCCAGAAGTGAGGCTGTCAGTACCGGACAGTAGAGGCACAGAAAGTCGTGGCAGTCAGGCCACGGACAGGGACGTAGATATGAGAGTGAATGAGATACTATGTTGTTGCCATGTTGATAGGCTAGTGAACTGATACTATGTTGTTGCCATGTTGATGGCTATGGAAATAATAATGTGTTATTGCCCTGCTGAGGTGCTAGGGGAGTGCTAAGGTGTATGACAATAGGGAGGGGATATTGAGAGACTGCGGTGCCAGTAAATTATTAATGTACTATTAAGACCCTGAGGGGAGAGGCTGAGGCCGAAGTGCCTTTAGGAGTGACTACCGGATTGCGGATCCGAGGGAGAGTGTGTGTGAGAATAAGGCCGTTGTACGGCAGTTCATTTCAATAATATAATGTATGTAATTGCGCTATTATATGTATAATTATGTTTAATAAATGTGTGAGTCTGATGGGTTGTTTTGTTAAGTGTTAAACTTGTTTGTTCGTGATTGTCGTCCTGTCATAAACTATTACATCTCCCAGTCTGGGATTTGTGACATAGTTAAGCCAAGGGAAGTAAACATGTTATGATTTGAGGTCTTTATTTTAGGAGGTTCGCTGCCCTTGGCATTTACACCTCACTTTACTTGTTTTATTATTTCTTGTTCTGGCGGGGGGGGGGGGGGGGGGGGGGAGATGATATGGATAAATTTTAATCTATTAATTTCAATTTTGCCCGGGCAGCGGCCTTTCGGCCTGCTCTTTACGATTTCCAACTGCCAAGGTATCTTTAACGTGCGCAACGTGCACACGGGCCCTCCGAATTTTTTCGTCCTTATCCGAGAAGACTAGGTACTCGATCCTACCCCCCAATAGGACCAGGGACTTGAAAATATGAGAAAAATCCAATTTTCCAAGAACTACTCGATCCTACCCCCCAATAGGACCAGGGTCTTGAAAATATGAGAAAAATCCACTTTCCAATATGCCTGCACTGCCCGGGTTTAGAACCCGGGACCCTTGGCATGAGAGGCGAGCACCTTGCCTCTAGACCACCTTGTCCCCTACCAAGTAAACATGTTACTTGGTAGGCTTGCATTTTATACTCGAGTTATCTCCCCTGGAGTGCTCACAATGTAAGTTATGCGTTACTGTTTGATAGACATACTAGACCGTCCCCATATATTAGTTTACAATGTGAATATGGTTATTATTAACTTTTATGTTTTTTTTTTATGCATTCTCTTGTTTTAGCATGATGTAATGATTAACTGATGACGCGTGCTGTTAATTCCTGTTTTTTTGTTCTTCTTCAGCGCGCCTATCGGTTGGGTTTATTGTGCTGTTTATTGTCTTCGTAATGTATTGTTTATTGTACTGTGGTTTATTGTCTTGTTTATTGTCCTGTTTATTGTATCGTTGGGTTTATTGTGGTTTATTGTATCGTTGTGGTTTATTGTATTGTCATGTGTTTATTGTATTGTGTTTATTATTTGATTTGTTATTTTCTTTTCCTTTTAATAAAATTGTTGTCCTCTCAAAACCTGATAGTTTTGTTTGTATGTTTGACTGTGTAGAGAGCCCCGCTCGTCTCGTCCTGTGTTACATTATTTGGTGTCAGATTAGATAGCTATAGATAAGGGAGAGAACCGCTCGGTTTACCCGTAACCTGTGTTACATATGTGTCTCTCTTTGCAATCTTTGTGCATGACTTGTATTATCCTCGTAAATATCCTGTCACCAGGAAGTCATCAAGACATCTCCAGGGGAAATTACTTTGCATGTTCTTCAGTTCGCCTTTCAACCAAGTGTTCACCCTTGAAGTTCTGGGTTCAGCCAGTGTAGCTCCGTAACTATAATACATTGTCTGTGGACAAATCAAACAATACTTCACTTTCCAGGATGATCTTGTCCTTAAATTAATTATATAAAATATTTCCCAATATCGTAACTAAGTAATCTTTCTCATTCGTCATATATATTGAGTATGTGACTGTTTGTTTGCGTTTTGCTGTTGGATTTTGTTGTTGTTGTTGTTCTTGTTGTTGTTGTTAATGATATAAAATTAGCACAATCTCCACACACTAAAAAAAAAGGTAACCAGAAGCCTAGAGGCGACAGAACACACAGAATATATATCAGTGAGTGGTGAGGCGTTTGGAAGTGGAAGTTTGGAACTTCGTAGTTAGTGCTCAGAAAAGCAGGTGTGACAGAAGGAAGAAAGGCAAGTGACCCACTGCGGCTTAGACCTCTGATTATTAACTATGCATACACTTCCTAATACTTCAGTTTCTGAGCATTAACTATGCATAAACTTCATAACGCCTCAGTTTCTGAGCACTATCTAGGCATACAATTCCTAACGCCTCAGTTTCTAAGCATTAACTAGGCAAACACTTCCTATACCTCAGTTTCTGAGCATTCACTAGGCATACACTTCCTAACGAATCAGTTTGTGGGCACCAACTAGGCTTACACTCCCTGACACCTGAGTTTCTGAGCATTAACGAGGCAAACACTTTCTGACGTCTCAGCTTCTGAGCATTAACCAGGCAAACACTTCCTAACGTATCATCTTGAAAGCATTAACTAGGCAAACACTTCCTGACGTCTCAGTTTCTAATCCCTGACTAGGCAAGCATTTCCTTGCACCTCATGTTTTCTCTGATTGTTTTTCCATATTCCACATGTATTATCTCTAGTTCGAAACTGAGTATCTGACTGTTTGTTTCTTGTTGTTTTCCCTGTGCTTCCTCTTATTTACCTGTGAGGCATGATAATCTTCTGGACATATAAATAAAGAGCATTATTTCCTTTCCTCCCAACCCTTTAGGCTCATTGATACTTATCCTTTCATTTTGTCAGTTTTTATCTTTCCCAAATATTTGAAGGTTTGAGAGAAAGAAATACACAGCATCTCACCATTGCATCTCCCTAGGCCACAAGATCTTGACCAAATCTAAAACACAACCCCTCGTACAGGAACCAGCCTGGGTGGCATTGTCCTTGGACTGAGTGACAGCAAGTTACGTTACAGGCAAACAGGGGGGAGTGGTTTGGGACAAAAGTGGCAGGAATAAAGAAATAAATTATAATATTATAGTTGTTCTTTTTAGGAAAATGACAACAGCAATAAACAGAGGAAAAGACAATGTGCGACATACAGGAAGAGAAGGACACAAAAATAATTGTAAAAGAGTTATAGGCATCCTATGAAGGTTAAAATCTACTTTTTTTTTTTATTTTGTTATCAAATGGCGCCTCCTGCTGTGTTTTCTGTGTCTTTTGGATTCCCTCGGCCCCCTTGCTCTCAGATGTCCAAAATGATCTCTGTACTGAACTCAAACCATAACATAGTGAATCAGTATTAATATTACAAGTCTTCCCCTAACAGCAATCCTGTGTCAATCCGAAGTAGAAATGTTATTACAATATATAGTACAAACTTAACGTCAGTTCTAGGATTGCTGGCTGGGAGGGTCATCTAACATTACAGCAGTGGTGATATGATAATGACCAAGAAAGGAATTTGAGTCTGCTTTGTAAATCAAGAGAAATTACTCATGCCTAATCCCGGAACTATATGAAGATTTTATTAAGACTGTTATCAAAGTAAGGGCATTCTACTGTGTTTAGTTATAATTTTTTATTACTTGTTTTTAATAGCGACCAAATCCCACTACCTCTCAGTCTTTAACACACACACACACACACACACACACACACGCACGCACACACACACGCACGCACGCACGCACGCACGCACGCACGCACGCACGCACGCACGCACGCACGCACGCACGCACGCACGCACGCACGCACGCACGCACGCACGCACGCACGCACGCACGCACGCACGCACGCACGCACGCACGCACGCACGCACGCACGCACGCACGCACGCACGCACGCACGCACGCACGCACGCACGCACGCACGCACGCACGCACGCACGCACGCACGCACGCACGCACGCACGCACGCACGCACGCACGCACGCACGCACGCACGCACGCACGCACGCACGCACGCACGCACGCACGCACGCACGCACGCACGCACGCACGCACGCACGCACGCACGCACGCACGCACGCACGCACGCACGCACGCACGCACGCACGCACGCACGCACGCACGCACGCACGCACGCACGCACGCACACACACACACACACACACACACACACACACACACACACACACACACACACACACACACACACACACACACACACACACACACACACACACACACACACACACAGAGAACCGGGAAAAAACCTCAGTGTTTAATTTTCATTGTCATTTCATGTGAACTTGTGAATTTTCACTGTAAAGACAAGACTCGGGTCAAAGTTCAAAGTCAGGCCCCCAGTACTAAACAGAACAGAAAAAAAAAATCTGTGTTGGATAAATTTATGAACTTTTTAACCCTGTAGCACCCAGTATTCCATATTTGAAACAGGCAACTTCGATTCTCGTGTCCAATTTTCTTTTGTTGTTGTTGTTGTTGTTGTTACACTTCATAATTTATTAACATTTTTCAGCCCACAGATAAAACGATTACACATAATACATCTGATTAGCTGGACTTGGTTTGGCTTAAATAGTTCCAAGGTTTGGGGAAAAAATTATCAATGCCAGATTCCAGAGGTTAAACATGTTTTCAGAGGGTTAATGTGAGACAAACTGGGAAAATCTTGTGTGCCACATTTTGCATTCAAAATAAAAATACATTTAATTTTAGGGATGAAGAAAAACATGTGATTCTCCACTACTGAGTGCATGGTGCACTATAAGTGAAGACAGCAATAGGAGGACAAAATCTTGCTGATTTACTTAAAACGCTTTTGAGATTTATCGTAAACTTTGACGATACTAATGGCTTTATTGAGTTACCATGTCCACTTACCGGCAAGGACGTGACCAGTGACCAATAGAAGCAACGTCTTCCACATTTACTTTCTTTGTAATCTTTGTGCATGTCTTGTATTATCCCCCATTATCTCCGGTCTCCAGTAACTCATCAAGACATCTGTAAGGGAAATTAATTTGCGTGTTCCTCAGTTCGCCTTTCAACCAAACATTCACGGTTGAAGTTCTTGGTTCAGCCAGTGTAGCTCCGTAAACCTGACACATTGTCTGTGGAAATATCACATGACGTGTTTAGTTAAATAAGGACAAAAAATTAATTCTATTTCCACGACATGTCCTATAAAAGTAATCTTTCTCATACATGATGTGTGTTCAGTATCTGTTTGTTTGTTTCCTTGCTGTTGTTGTTGTTGTTGTTGTTGATGTTGTTGTTGTTGTCGTTTATATTTGTCTATTTTGTCTCAATGTTTTGTCTTGATGATCTAGCTGTGATCCATGATAAGTCAGACATTTAAGAAAAAAAAACTATTTGATTTTCATCGACCCCTTTGATTTCACTGTCACTTATCCTGTAACTGTTTTTGTTTATTTCATCTATTTTCTATGCATCTAACGTTTGCCAACAGCAAAAGAAGTGTAAAAATGGCCCTACCATGGCATCTCCCCAGGTCACATAATCTTGACCGAATCCAAAACACAACCCATCGTACAAGAACCAGCCTGGATGACATGGTTCTCTAACTGGGTGGCAGCAAATTACAGACACACACGAGTGAGGAGATTGGGGACAAAGGTGGCAGGAATAAACATTTCACAGAGTGTTTCTAGGATTGCTAATTATAATGATATTGTCCAAAGAGAGAAAGAAATATTAGACAAAGAGAAAGAAAAGGAGAGAAAAAATACTCTGGAAAGATCTATACATATCCAATAATTTAAAAAAGCCCTCATGAAGCGAGAGGCGTCGAAATACGGCATCGACTTTCCAGACATTCACTCTGCATGAGCGAAACAAACGGCAAGGTCAAGCTGACCGAGCAGCCCGCAAGCTTTATTTTCACGCGTCGGGTCACTGCCCTCTTCGAGACATAACTACCGTTTCATTGCTCACTGTATCTCTTCTAATCAATGGCAATGTGACAAGGACGTGTTAACCAGTGAACCGCTGGTGGGACTAAGCTTTCAAAGGCCCTCCCCACATTATCAAAAGGTGTAACATCGACATGCGATTTGTTTCTCAACAAATGTGCAATATTATCTCATTTTCTCACAGGCTGACAATCATTAAATAGAGTTCATTTTAGACGTTATATGAATAGAGAATGAACTTTTTCACACTAGAATCAAGACAAACTGAGCTGACAATACTAAAAGGCAAATAATATTCGACTGATTAAGTTCATAATTGTTTAACTATACTGCCACAGATAATTTGAGACACATTGCGAAAGCTTTGTATACCATAGCCGATATTCCAAGTGAAAAATGCATATAATTCTACAAAATTGGAATTTGATTCTCCACCAATTAATGATATTGGACACAGTAAGGACAGCAGTGGGAGAAAATAAGGTTGCTTGAAACGTTCTAAAAGATTTATCGTAAACTTTGATCATACCAATGACTTTACTGAGTTGCCATGTCCATTTACCAGCAAGGGCGTGTCTAGCGACCAACAGAAACAACGTCTTCAACATTTTGCTGGACTGTCTCAGCACTGGACTTGTGCTGGTTTGCCTTAAAGCTTAAATCTTAATCATTCAGACAAGACAAACATCATTATCTTTTATTGCCTGATTGCAGGGGAAGAAAAACAAAAAGCTTGTGAAACAACGTAATGGATTTGACACGAGCAGTTAAAAAATAAAAGGCCAAAGAAAAAAAAGCCATTCTTTCTAAGAAATGATTTTTTAAAGACATAAATTGCGCACTCAGCTTTAATGTCTGATGAGACTTACAGAAGTGTCTGACAGAACCCATTTAGAATGTACATTTTTGGCTTTTACCGAGAGACAGAACAGCCGGCCC
This sequence comes from Onchidella celtica, assembly GCA_963931925.1. Classification (NCBI taxonomy): domain Eukaryota; kingdom Metazoa; phylum Mollusca; class Gastropoda; order Systellommatophora; family Onchidiidae; genus Onchidella; species Onchidella celtica. Next base: position 67,609,771 of record OZ007570.1, on the reverse strand, counting down.
TGACCCTGAGCTACAAAGTATATTTTCCAGGACATCCTGATTGGCATCATGTTTTATACCGTGATCATTTTATGTTTCACCGTGAAGTGACGTCAAACTATCGAGAGTTGCAAAACACGGACCGGAGAAACTGTTTTGGGTCCTTATTTTAGGTGGCTCACTGCTCTTGGCATTTACATCTCATTTTCCTTGTTTTTATTTTTCTTGTTCATGTTTTTGTGGAGATTTTCGTCCTTACCCGAGAAGTCTAGGTCCTTGATTCTTCCTATCACAGGATCAGGGATACGAATTTCCCCCCAAAATTCCAACTAAGGATGTTACACTATAAAATGATGCATGGCAAAAGTACATAGAATTTAACTGGGCAAATTGTCTTCCCTGAGTATAAACCGAACATCTACCCACAGTTTCATTCATCTATCGGCAAATCACACTTCTTTTCCAATGAATTTAGGTGAAAACTGCATGTTATTAGATTTCGTGTTTGCCTCTGACTTCTCCACGTACGTTTTGCAAATTGCTTTATTTACATAGATATTTTGCAATGGTAGCAGTTAATGTTAGCCGGTGTTTTTTGTTTCCTGTTATTGTTGGTTTGGTTTGTTTTGGGACTTTCTGCGGGTGGAATTGATGTATAATTATGGTCGTCTTTCTTTTTGTTAAAGTTTATTGTTTAAAAATTAATTATGAAGTTTTCCCATCTTGTTTCATGAGTTGACTTAACGCCATTCGCCCTGTCGTTGGACGTTCAAAGCTGTGTGTTCAAAAACAAACGGCCAAGTGAGCACACCTCATGTAATGGCTACAGAAGCGCTCGGGCTCCACTGATAAGTGGAAATGTAACGATGCCCCATCGCAGTTGAAAAGAGACCAGTACATTTACGATGCAACCAGAAAGAAACGAGCAGAGTTGGTAAGATCTGAGGTTGAACAATAATAATAATAATAATAAAGTGAAATATTAATCATGTAACAGGCCCATACCGAGGTGCCCTAGGTGGAGCAGGTAGTTTATGCAATAATAATAATAATAATTATGTTGTCGATGCATACAAGAAACTTGAGACAAAAATAATGACATTACAATAAAAGTTTTATTTCCTACTTTGTCTAACGAGAGGATTTGCTACAATTTGTGGTCAAGTAAGATTGTTTGCCAACAACCACAACAAAAAGACTTTACTAGTGAGAGTCCGATGTCCTTCAGCCCACAATGATTTCATCTAGTCTGAAAGTAGAGGGGGGAACAATAAAACAGGCAAGAAACAACCATGAGAGTTGAGGGAAACTGGGACGGGCAGGATGTGTTGGTGTGCTATGTTCCGTAAACAAATCATGACTTCAGAACTGCGTGCTCCAATAGGCATAGTTTTGTTCAAATTTGGTACATACATTTTGTATTTTTGTATTTTGTAGAGGTTGCTTATATAGTAAGAACGCGCATGACGTCACAGTGTTTTTGTTTTGTTCTTCCAACACACAAGATGGCCGTTGGATCATCTGGTGACTTTAACTTCGAGATAATTATGTCTAAGCGGTTAAAATGCCTGCTGATTGCATTGCAGTTGACTGTTATGACAGGGGTGGAAAGGATGGATTCAGGCTGGTCAGATTCCCTATCAACCGTGTAAACAAGGGAAAGGAAGTGAAAGAATTGATGAAAAGTCTCCCATGTGCATTTATACACGTGCCATTGTTTACTGTAGCGAACACATTTTAGCTGGCCTCCAGTTGGTTCGAAACGCCTCAAGTGCTCGCAGTGCAGATCCGATAACGGATCAAAATCAATGCCACAGTCGCCATGCATGGTGATGCGTGCGTCCTTATTGCAAAGATGGCGGGTATGTGTGTTCTACCAATGAATTGGAATTGCCTGGCTTACAACGACAATATATTTTATTTCCGACCAAATTGAAATGATTACAAATTTTCGAAATCTGTTTTGCCAGTGTTGAGAAGTTTATCCTTGGGTTTGCGTAGAATCAGATTCAGCACATAAATTTGAATAGAAATAAACAAAAACAAAAAAAATCTAATACACACCAACCAGAAGGCCTCTTGCTTTCGATTTCGTGTTACACTTGTTGTCAAGATTAAATGTGGTCAAAGGGAAATAACTTAAATAATATAACCTAGAGGGCGAATAAGTATAACATGTGTATTACGTCATTTGTGCCTTGGTAGATAAGGCCAACGATGCAGACGATGTCTGTGGTTTTTGATGACGTCAATAGAGGGAAAAACATGGAGTGACAGGATAGAGTAGATAACAGTAGTAAATAGGATATCACTGGTGTTTTTGTGAATGGGATAGAGAGAATCAGCGGGAATATATACTAGGGGAGATGGTGGATATTGATGTTGGATGAACTACGAGTGGCTAATGTGGTTACTGCGTGGGGTCAATAGTAACTCCCTTAAGGATACACAGGATTAACAAACACAGGGTTCTGCTGGCAATCTTATTTATTCAAAAAGCCTAACAAAGGTATCACTACTAAACAAAAAGGCATAGGAGAACCCTACCAAGCAAAAAAAAGCCCAACCAGCCATAAGCTGGAACAAGAGAAAAAGACAAAAATATGATTAGGATATAATGACAACATTAATCAGGCAATCAATGGTGGACATACATATTAATAGTATTAAGTATTAAATCAAACAACAACAACATAATATAGAATTTAAGCAATAACCAACTGCATATGTATGCATGGAATAAAATAGCGCTAAGGTTAATGAATAACAACTACAAGTGGCTATATCATACACACAAGGAATTTCCTAGTACACTGGCAACATAAACTAATGTACTAATCAAAGTATGAAGGACATAACAAATGAAGGGGCAAGAACACAATAGTTTCGCTCCACTGAGCCGGTGTACAGCACATCCAGAGTGGCCATTCCATTTAATAACGCAGTGGCCAACATGGCCCACTGACCGTCCATAACACAGACGCTGCATCCCAATGCAGGCCATCCTCATAGGCCCACTCCCATTATTAGTACTAACCCGCCCCAGGGCTATTGTATTGGTTACTTCCCTTCCCAATCGATACTGAAGGGTCATGCCCTTTGACCTTAGCCGCGGAGCTATGCCGCCAGGCTAACATGCGTATGGCACACCACTAGATACATAAAGTAGTGTGTACATTCGAAACTATGTCCTTCACACAACCTACGAACTCAATGAAACACAGCACGTCTGTAATATCTATAATCTATAATAGGTAGATCTATAGGCGGGACTCATTGCAACATGTGCAAACTCACTGAAACATTGTTCATCCACCGCCGCACATAGAACAATCCTGGGGCTCACCCATGTGAGGCCCAACTAATATTATACATCTCCAATACATGTAATTAATTACACATCTTAAACACTAAACACGCAATCACAATCACACTGCTCTCTATAGCATAGTGGTACTGGCAAGGTACACAAATACCCGTAATACAATCAAGTGTATAGTCCCGCTCGCTATAACATAAGCCATCCACATTAACATGTCAGGAAATCCTCACTGCCTACCACAACAAGGCAATGCTACACATACACTATATATATGCACACAGGCAAATCGTGATAGCTTGGTTAGCGAGCCATCATTATCATCTAGCACCGCAAACGTTAACAATAAAGTCACAATATCAAGACACTGCACTGCACCGCGCATCTTACACGTCTAATGACAATGGCAATTACCGTTGAGCCGGACTCATAATGGTCTCTGTAGATCAGCATTCTCTACGCGGCATCCCTGAAAGGGGGGGGGGGGTGCGCAAATTAAAGTCACTTCTAATATAATAGTCTCCAACTTACCCAAAGTCTCTCTGCTACTGGCGCAACTGGACTAGGCCATGTTTTGGGCGAGGCGCGCCACGGCAGGCCGCCGCCGGTCTATTGCACTGCAAGTAAGTGCAAGGTCCACTTGTGCTTCCTATTGTTGCGGCGTCTTTGATGGAGTCTACTGACCACTCGAACTGGCATCATCTTTATGAGCCAGCGCGGACGTCCGAGAGGGCTATTACGTAGTCCAGTGTTGGACAAGTGAAAGGCTCGGACATTGAGTCCAGCCGAACAACATAACCGGTTAGGGTCCTAACACAATCGAATTTACAGTACGGTTAAAAGGGTGCACACAAAAGTCAATTAGGTATCCCAGTAAACTGCAGAAATTACTCTAACGTCCCCTCCAGCAATAATTGAATAAATTTGACCCAGGTTGGAATTATCGGGGATAACATGCGTCTAACTCGTGGTTTACTTTAAATCCGAGACCCTCTTATTAATTATTTCAATAGGATATGTGCATCAAAATACAACAAAATTGGTACCAATATGTCACGAGTGGAGTGAGTGCAATTAAGGGGATTGCTACAGAGCGGGTGTATAGTAAGAAGGGCTCACGGCCGACAAGTAGGGAAAAACGTGAAAGGGGGTGAGTAAGGATTAAACGGGGTGAGATCAGTGTGTTTACCAGTTCACTGCACAGAGATAGTCCAAAGAGAACGGACGCTAGTAAGAGCCCAGCGGGCGAACATAAGGGGAGCAGTCAGAAGACTAATGAGAGAGTCTTTCCAGTGATGACTGGTAGGTGAAACGATGATTGATAATTATGATTGATGTAAATAAGTATATGTGAGGAATGTGGAAGTCCTTGATATTGGATATAGCAATGTGCGCCATGAGCGATAGATGAAAGTTGAGTTCATGGATTTGTAGCGCGAGTGAGTAGTGTGTACTCCGATGGAGGTGTGTTACCGTAAGATGTTTGGTGAGTGAAATGTGAACTATTGTGTGTACGCTTCATGGGTTGTAAGGAGAGGTGGAGTGAATAGAAATGGTATGGTATTATACCAATGTAATGTTATTCTTGTAGGTGTCGGGGACGGGCCAAAGAGCCGCCTCGGTGAGCACAGGGGATAGGCCAGCATAGGGCCGGAGGCCACACATAGGCCAAGAGTGAGGCTGTCGGTGCAGGACAGTAGAGGCACATAAAGTCGTGGCAGTCTGGCCACGGACAGGGACGTAGATATGAGCGTGAATGTGATAATGTACTATTGCCATGTTGATGGGCTATTGAAATGATAATGTACTACTGCCATGTTGATGGGCTATTGAAATGATAATGTACTACTGCCATGTTGATGGGCTATTGAAATGATAATGTGCTATTGCCCTGCTGAGGTGCTAGTGGAATGCTAAGGTGTATGACAATAGGAAGGTGATATTGAGAGACTGCGGTGCCAGTGAATTATTAATGTGCTATTAAGACCCTGAGGGGAGAGGCTGAGGCCGAAGTGCCTTTAGGAAGTAACTACCGGGTTGTGGATCCGAGGAAGAGTGCATGTGAGAATAAGGCCGTTGTACGGCAGTTAATTTCAATAATATAATGTATGTAATTGCGCTATTATCTGTATAATTATGTTTAATAAATGTGTGAGTCTGATGGGTTGTTCTGTTAAGTGTTAACTTTTCGTTCGTGATTGTTGTCCTGTCATAACTTATTACATCTCCCAGTCTGGGATTTGTGACACAATATAAAGTAGAAACGCGCTGCTAAAATTCTAACTGACTACTTTTACCAGAAACCCGGTAATAGTTTTGATATAAATTTTCAAAGCTTCAGGACTAACAACATTGGACAAATTTGTGCGGGATACTTTCGTCCATTAATACGACGTATCTCCATTGATAACAAACGTTATCAGGAGTACCTATTTTGTACCGATAGGGTATTGCCTACTCTCAACAATGAATTCGGGTTCCCGTCTTTCTGTCGGTGGATAACAACGAAGGAGCGAGTTGTAAGAAACTTAAAGCCATGATATAAGAGTTGGAAGCCCGGTGATCAACATTTCCAACTGACCAATCAAAATGCGCGCTTTTCACCGTGATGTGAATAACGGGTCCCGCGCTACTATTACAAGGGAAATAATCCAATTAATGGTACTCGGCCAAGTGTCCCTAAACTACTATGAGTGGCCGTCCCTTACTCACGCACTAGCGTTGCCATGAAAGCACATATTAAAAATAGAAAATCGTTCATCCTCTCACATTGATATGGAAAGATAATGGGCCATTGATGAAGATTAACACCCCGTTTTTGACTTGGGGGTGAGAACTTATTTGTCTACGTCACTTAGCCGTTAATTTGACAACCAATCAAGGCAGGCGTATTGATAGCAATTGGGAAGCTGGGAAAGCAGCTGACGAGGGACTGCATTCCGTGCCGACTATCCAACTGCGAAGGAGTCAGGGGGATTCCACTTGAGCGAATCATTACCTACAAAGTACAACATGTCTAGATGTCTATCTAGTCATTTAGATATCCATATGGCTGCTTTGAAATTAAACAACGCTTTCGTTGACTGTTCCCTGGCTTAATTAATGAGCCAGGGCAAGGGTGAGTGATCGAATCTCTTGATGACATTGACAGTGGATAAGAAGACGAAGAGCGTGGCATTTATCCGTTAGGAGAGTTTTGATGAATCTACCAGGAGTGATTGCCGAAGAATGCAAGATTCAAAGTTAAACTGTCATCTAGAGCTGCCACTAGAGTTAATGTATGAAATATATAACTGTGATTGAATTGTCTGGGTGAGGCTGGGAGTTGCCAGCCCATCCTAGAGTTATATTTAACTGTGCCGACGTCACCTTGGCCAGCTAGACCTATAAGTTAAATATCTGAGATAGCCTGATGTCTCCAGAGACTATATTAATTGTCATACAGTAAGCAGTCCAGATCTTGGAAATAGAAATAATTAGTTAGATAATTAGCTAGAATTGAAGTTAAATGATATTATGGGAAACCTAGATCTAGACTTATAATGAAATACTATGATTTGGGATTTGATGCTGCTGATATTCATCCTTACTACATGAATAGATCTAGTCGAAATTGTTAGGGAACTAACGTAATTAAAGTGTGGCCCTGCAGGCCTGATTGTTGAAATTTATTCAGTTTGTTTTTTAGTATTTGTCGTGGTCTGGAAGTGAAGGTTCAATTTTAGTATTAAAAATATGCAGTCGAACATACACACCAAAACAACATTAAAATACCAACACTTCCATCCATAACATCTGGGTTGGGACTGTAACACTTGTACTCAGACAAGATAAACCACATACTCACGTGCATTGGTTATTCTCACACATGTGGCCATTGACATAATGTGCAAATTTTCTTCCATAGCATAGTTCTATGATGGTGTAGATATCAGCACTGGGATACAATCATGATTTCTCACGGCTATTTAATTTAGCACTTTAATATGTTAGGACTTGGCTTGCTGGGAAAGTCAGTTTTGGCACGAATATTATTTGGACAGACTTGTGAAAAATCACATCTGAATCTATGGTGACAATATGACAGTCAAGACTTACTGTGTTTGACAGACAAAACCCTGCAGTCATTGTCGTTCCACTGATAGTTGTATCCACTGCGCTTTGCTAGGCAACACAGCGACATGGAGATGCCATGATGGGATCTTGATGCTTATGTGTTAATTAATATTACTTTGTTTATTTTCTAACTGGAAATCGAGTTGTAATATTTGTATTATAGCTGTGGTTACAAGTGTGGACACACTCTACGCGTTTTGCGCTGAGGCGAATACGTTTACGAACCTTTCCCTAACCCCGACCTTATCCTCAACCCTAAATCTTATCGAATCCCTAACCCTGCTCCCTACTCCTTCAAAAAAAAAAAAAAAACAGGAAGAAAACTAAAAGAAAATCTGAAAGAATATTGAATAAGGCTGTTGTTCGGAGTAATTTGTGGGGAGCTCTCCAGCTCTGGAGTCACGTGAGGCTTTAAAGTACGTATCCTAGTGCAAAAAACTTGAGCGACGTACGTACCTGTTACAACATAATATGAATATTTTTATATATATTGTAGATTTCTGAGTTGATTTCATAAAGATCGTCAGAGCTTCATGCATAAAGCACATGAAATTTGACCACCAAAGGTCTGCTGAACCGGCCCCATTTTTGGGCAGACTGATTAGAAACGGTGATGGCTTTAGGTGAAAGACATTAATTTAAGAATCACATAGCGAAGTGAGACCATTTTGTGAACACATGAACGTGAGATTATGGGGAGGGGAGTGCATCGGTGTGTGCACTTGGCAAGCTAAACGACTTGTATGATTTGTTTCATGAAAAAAATAATAATAATGGAAAAAAAGCGTTTTGAGGGACTAAATTTCTCTTTTACCAGTGGACCGAGTATTTCGAAACTTTGCATGTGGCCTTACAATAATGTGTGTTAATTACACAATTTTATTCGAATGTGGTCGGTTTAGTTTGGAGCCTTTTCTTTTCTCTTCATTTATATAATTGACATTGAATTCTCTGAACATATTTCAAAGGTTTACAGTAACGAGATGTTACAAAAGTCATTGTTGACTGCTTTCAAAACGACACAGCATGTATCGTTCAGCACTTGTGAACTTTCGCCAACTTAACAAATTATATAAAACTTACCACAATCACACGGGTTTACAACGGAAAAATCATCTCCATCCAACCACGGTTAGCACGGCTTCACACTCACAAACATAAACAAATGCTGTAAATCGCCTCAACTTTCAAATAGAGAGACATGGCGTTAGATGCACAATCTATAGCGACTAAAGGACATTTTATTTAGACGTGTCCCAAAATTCTAAAATTCACTATACTATTAAGACAAGACATTGTAATGTTACCTGACAAATTTTAGTAAGATTAGTCAAGAAATAAAGTATTCCCGAAAAGCGTTGTGTAATTCTTTTCATGGGTCAAAGCAATTTTATCCCGGGTAAAGCCGGGAAGTAATAATGCTTGTATACAATGGGACTGTCTGGTCCATGTTTGAGTAACCAGAGACAATGGTATTGACATTACAGTAAGCTTTTATTTGCTGATTGGTTCACTGCAGTGTTAAGACATTTATTCTAACAAAGAGATGATTTTTCGCTACAACTTGTGGTCAAGTATGTGTCAGCTACAAGCATTTATTTGTGACAGTCCAATGTCCTTCAGCCCACAATGGTCTCGGTGGGTCTGAAAGCAAATGGGCATTTCTATAATCGTAGAGACATAACAGTGAAGCGTCGATTAAAAAATGGCCATGCACACGATGTTATATAAAAAACAAAAGAAACCACACAGAAATCTGTAGGATCGCAGCAACGCGAGAAGCCAAGACAAAATAAAGAGCATTTTTTCAAAACTGGGTAATTCAAATATTGCATGAATTATGGTCCCTTTCAGATAGTTATTCAAAATTAGTATAAGAGGCGGTGTAAATGTTCATGGCAAGTATGTACTTACAGTGCAAATGTTCATGGCAAGCATGTACTTACAGTGTAAGTATTCATAGCAAGTATGTACTTATAGTGTAAGTATTCATAGCAAGTATGTACTGGCACCGCGTATGCACTTAAATTTGAATGACTATCTGAAAGGGGCCATAACCCATGCAAAATTTAACTTACCGAGTTTTGGAAAAATGCTCTTCAATTACTGCAAAAAGTAAACGGTTGTATGTAACAAAGCCTCGCCTAAGAAATAATATATTGGCGGACGGGCTATGTTCCGAAAATCCGACTCTGGAATCCTCAGCAACGTTCTCGTAGTTGTGTAACATTCTACCATTTTTTTTTAGGGAGGGGTGGGGGGGGGGGGGGGCTGAAAATTTTCTTATTTGTTCAATTTTCTTTCACGTTGTATTATTTTTTTCCTGGCGAAGAATAAGTGATAGAAAGCTTAGTTTGTCTTTCTTTTTCTTTTGTACTTTATGTATCGGTTCTGTAGTATTTCTTAAGCGATTCTTTGCAATACACATTTTCGTTTTGCCATGTTTTAGTATTGTACACGAACCCAGAAGCAAATTATACACAATAATCTGCCATACTTGAGCTGTACAACATAGTATTGGGTGAAAAAAAATAATAATTCCATTTTCACACCAGCGTCAGTATTCTCCCGTAGAGATTTACAACTGCTTTACATACGAACAAATTCCATTTAGAAACAAACAATTCAAATTCTGCTTGAATGGTCCTCAAGTTTAAATCGACCGTTTAAAAAAGTTTAAATGATTTTAGTTATTCACTTATTAGCCATCATCCATTGCATTGAATAGTAAAAAATAAGAAATAAAAATCAATTGAATTTCATAATAAGCCTTCCTTTGTTCTTCATTGACTTTCTTATGGCATTGACTTTTGCATGTATCATTGCAGTCACGTCCGACTTTCCGTTGTGGCACAAGTTTTCCTCTGGAACTTTAACATTCCATTCCGTTCTTGTATACCTCTTTCATGTGCTCCTTTTGGCTTTTTTCTCGTTTCTGTTTTCTACTTTTGGATTTTCCGTCTTGGGGAAGGGGGTCGGGCTCACACCTTGGGAATTAGGTTCTACAGCTTGGGGATTAGGTCTTGCAGCTTGGGGATTAGATTCTGCAGCTAAGGGATTAGGTTCTGCAACTTGGGGATTAGGTTTTGCAGTTTGGGGGCTAGGTTCCGCAGCTGGGGGGTTAAATTCAGATGCAGGAAAACAAAAAAGGGACAGGAAACAAGTCTAATAACCTATTGTTGTGAAAGAGTAGGTCAGTAGGTCACGATGTCGTATTACACGATAGCCTACACTAGGGCTATTTTTAGAATGCTTCAAAGAGCCCGGGAAAACTATGGTATGTCCACATGCAACTAGCTGTCGTGCTACGCTGAGTGTTGCATGTCGACTTGCGTTGTTCTTTGTGGACGATTTTTTGTTACCAAAACATAATTTAATATGACAATACTTAATATCTTAAAAACTTTTAATCCGATCGATCTGAAACTTGTCCCAATTGATCCGCGGGGGAAAAATCTATACTCTATCAAATTTTCATTTTTTCCGATTTTTGACATACAACATCGTTCCTGGACGGCGACGGTTTGTTTGTACACAATAAGACAATCTTGTCCATGTTTGAGTAACGAGAGACAACAGTATTGACATTACAATAAGCTTTTATTTGCTGAATGATCAACTACAGTGTTATTACATGTCTACAACTGAAGAGATGATACCTTGCTACAACTTGTGGCCAGGCATGTGTCAATATCAACTCTTTACTTGAGACAGTCCGATGTCCTTCAGTCCACAATGGTCTCAGAGGGTCTGAAAGTAAATGGACGTTTCTAAAGTAGTAGAGAAATAACTGTAAACTGTCGATGAAATGGTCATGCACAAGATGTTGAATAAAAACAAAACAAAAATACAGAAATCTGTGGGATCGCAGCAAGGTGTGAAGCAAAGTCAAAATATAAATGGCAAAAAGAAAAAAAAGTTGTATATAGGAAAGCCTCCCTCGCATAAGAAACAATACATTGGCGGACGGACTATGTTCGGAAAATCCAAGCCTAGAACTCTCAGCAAAGTACACTCGTGTTTGTGTAACATTCAACAGGTTTTTTTGTTTGCTCAGTTTTCTTGTTTGTCCAATGTTCTATCGTGTTACATTTTTTTTCCTGGCGAAGATCAAGCCATGGAAAGCTTGGTTTGTCTCTCTTTTTCTTTTGTGCTTTATTGCATCGCTTCTGTAGTACTTTTGCTATAAACAACTTGTTCGCTTTGCCATTCTTTGGTATTAAAACTCAGTTTCAAATTATACACAATAATCTGCAGTACTTGAGCTGTACAATATAATATTGGATGAAAATAATAATTCCAATTTCACACCAGGCTCAGTATTCCGCCTGAGTTTTAAAACTGCTTTACATACGAACAGATTCCATTTAGAAACAAACGATGAAATGAAACAGACTTGCAAAAACAGCCACAGCTGCAGCTGTAAGATATGACAGTCAATACTTACTGCTTTTGACAGACATAACCGCGTGTTTCAGCGTAGTCAAGCTTGTTCCATTGATAGTCATAGTTATTGCACATTTCTATGCCATCCTCCCCTGTGGACAGTCATTGTTCTCAGGATATTTCTAATACTGTACAGTGGATGTAGTCTTAAGTCGTTGTGTATTGTAGCGTCCCACTAGTTGAACGATCGATATTTCGTCATCCCTGCATGGCGAGTCTCACTCGGCGACCTTCCTCCCCCCCCCCTCTCTCGCCCGCAAGGCCGGTATTTCTCTTTGATGTCTCGCTGTGTGGCTTGTTTGTTTCACTGTAGAAAATCTAGAAGGTCTAGAAGGTACTGCGGTATCCGAGATTACGCTAGGTCGACCTTGAGTGATGTAATTCTGTAACGTGTCTGTGTACGATTGGGTGGCTTGTATGTGTCCCGAGCGATCTAGGTCTGTCTCGTGCTTATGGGGCGGTTAAGCCGCTTCCTGAACGTTCCTGGACAGAATATATATAAGGAGGGCCAGGCGAGTAGGAGTGGTGCAAATCGTAGGTGTAAATCCAGTTGTAGTAGAAGTGTAAGTGCCTTCCCTGATAGGTGTAAGTAACTTGTGGATATCAGCTCTTGTTTACAGTTATTAAACGTTAGTATTAAGTGTTCGTCGGATCCTGTTATTTATTTCTACAACAGTTCGAGAGTTTCGTTTTTAAGGGGTAGACGATCAGTTCATCTGACTCTCCCCATCATAACGTGCTGAAATTTGCATCAACTGTTACATATTGGGGGCTCGTCCGGGATCCGATCAGATCAGAACAGATTCAACTTAGACCATCGGAGTGTTTCTAAAGTACAGTAAATTGTGTAAAGATCATCGAGGATATCCACAACATGTCGGAGACTATTGGAAGGCTTGGCCAGGAAGCAGACGCCTTGGAGCTCACTGGGAAGGAGAGACAGGAATACATCCGTGAAGGCCTAAGGGAGGAAAGAGAGAGGCAAGAGCGCATGGAGCAACTGAAGATAGAGGCTCAAGAGAAGGAGGCTCAACGACAGCTCAGGAGAAGGAGGCTCAATGACAGGCTCAGGAGAGGGAGGCGGAACGACAGGCTCAGCTGGAAAGAGAAAAGATGAACCACGAGCTGGAGATGGAGAGGATCCGCCATCAGCGTGGAGGCGAGTCGACGCAGGGGACCAGCGACCACGCCAGTTCCAAGAGACCCAAGCTACCTGCATTTCAGGATGGGAAGGACGACCTTGATAGCTGGCTACTTCGTTTTGAGAGGTTTGCCGAGACAGCGGACTGGCCCAGATCCACCTGGACGACATCACTGTCTGCCCTGCTGACTGGGAGAGCTCTGGAGTGCTTCTGTCGATTGCCGATAGATGAGGCCAAGGACTACGACAAAGTCAAGGAAGCTTTGCAGAAGAGGTATAACCTGTCAGAGGACGGTTACAGACTCATGTTCAGACAAGGTAAGCCTGAAGATGGAGAAGATGTCGGGATGTTTCTTACTTGGATCAAGACTTACCTAGAGAGGTGGATAAAGCTATCAAAGACGGAGAAGACCTACGAAGGAGTGAGGGACCTGTTCGTAAGAGAGCAGTTTATGGATGTTTGCCCACCAGACCTTGCGACCCATTTGAGGGAGAGGAAGCCAAAGACGCTACAGGACGTCGCAGACTTGGCGGAGGCGTCCCTGGTAGCGAGGAACCGGACACTTAGCGGGAGCGCCAGTCTGCAGAGCCGGCCAGTGCGACAGAGGCCCAACGGAGACAGAAGCCCACAGGTCTGCCATAGGTGCCAGAGGCCGGGACATAAGGCGACGGAGTGTCGTACCAAGATAAACGACAAAGGTGAGTTGAAATGTTACCTTTGTGGAAAGCCAGGCCACGTTCGGAGAATGTGTCCAGCCCAGAAGGTTACGGGGCGAGGCAAGCCGAACAAGGCGGCGGCGGCTGTAGTTATAGCGGCGGACGAGTCGTCGAGACAAAATGCGACGACGGCTGACACCAGCATCAACGTTCAAGCGGTAATGAAGGACGGGAAGCTCCAGTTAGCGGTGCCTGTTACGTGCGGAGGATGCAGTGACGGAAGGACCGTGGAGAAGCTGAAGTTACCAGTGATGAAGGGCTTGATTGGAAATCGAGCAGTGGTCGTCCTGGGAGATAGCGGCTATGAAGGTGTAGTGGTGTGGCGATCACTGGTGGACGACGGACAGCTCACCGGTGGGAAGAAACTTATCGCGAGGATCGATAACTCCTTGCTAGCGACGGAGGAAGCCGTTATCGACGTGAAGACGCCTTACCTGACGGGCAGAGTGACGTCGCTGTGTCTCCCGGAGACCATCTGCGACCTAGTAGTCGGGAACGTGGACGGAGCGAAGGACCCTTACGACCCTGATACTGAGGTGATGGTAGGAGCGGTGACCACGAGGGCCCAGGAGAAGAGGAAGGACACAGTCTACGTCGCTGAGGGTGCCGAGGGCAGAACGGCGCGGGAGTGGATGGGAAGGAACTCATCCGACTCCAGGAAGAAGACGAAGACCTCAAGAAGTTGGGGCAGAAGAAAATTCCGACCAACAGAGGCAACAAGTCCTTACACTTCGAGAGACACGGAGGTGTACTGTACCGGATTTATAGGGACATAAGACAGGCTACGATTACAAGACAAGTGGTACTACCCGAGAAACTGAGAGAGTTTGTACTGAGCGTTGCCCATGACGCTATCGTCGGAGGACATCTCGGCGTGAAGAAGACGAAGGACAGGGTGATGAGCAATTTTTACTGGCCTGGTATCGAAGGTGACGTCGCGAGATACTGCCGCTCTTGTGACATCTGCCAGAGGACAGTGAACAAGGGAGCGACTCCTAAGGTGCATTTGCAGAGTATGCCAGTGGTAGACGTCCCATTTAGGAGAGTGGCCGTGGACTTAGTAGGACCTATTGACCCCCCAAGTGAAGGCGGACATCGGTATATCCTGGTATACGTAGACTACGCCACTCGTTACCCTGAAGCGACCCCCTTGAAGAAGATTGGCGCGGAGACAGTAGCAGAAGCCTTAGTAAATATCTACAGCCGTTTGGGTGTGCCCGAGGAGATCTTATCTGATCAAGGGACTCAATTCATGTCGGACGTCATGAAAGAAACGAACAGAATACTGGGAATTCGACAGTCGACCACCACAGTCTACCACCCTATGTGCAACGGGCTGGTGGAGCGATTTAACGGCACACTGAAGAAGACCTTGAGGCGACTGTGCGCGGAGCAACCTAAGCAGTGGCACCGATACATTAACCCGCTGCTCTTCGCGTATCGTGAAGTTCCCCAAGAATCGACAAAGTTCGCCCCATTCGAGTTGCTGTATGGAAGAACGGTGAGAGGACCGATGCACATCTTGCTACGGTTATGGACTAAGGATGTAGAGGAGGCGGAGACAAAGACCAGTTACCAGTACGTCATGGAACTACGCGAGCGGCTGGAGTACACGTGGAAGTTGGCTACGGAAGAGCTCTCAAAGGCACAAGATGGACAGAAAACCTACTACGACCGGAAGGCGCGAGAGAGGAAGTTCCGCCCTGGCGACGAAGTTTTAGTACTGCTGCCGACAAACGCCAACAAGCTCTTAGTCCAGTGGAAGGGGCCATACAAGGTAGTCTCGGTTGTCGGCGTCAACGACTACAAAGTCAAGATGAGTGTGAAAGAGAAGACATTGCACGCTAACCTTCTCAAGAGGTATATCCCCAGGACTACACCAGCGACGACGCAAGCAGCGGCGGCGGCAATGGGACCGGCATCTGTCGTGACCGAGATGTGTGAGATGAACGACGGCAGGAGCGACACCACACCTGGAGATGTCGACGCTATGACTACGGTGGTGATGGGGCTGGGACTGTGCTGGCAGAGGACGACGTGATGGACGAGAGTCAACCTGTGGAGTCGGCTGGCATGACAGTCATCGAGGACTGCGACCCGGAAGGCGACAACGGTGGAATGACGGAGGACCTTGCCGACCTAGGGAGCTGGGACCAGAAGGAAGGCTACGAAGATTCCAATATGGAACGCAGCTGACGCCGGAACAACGTCAACAACTCGGCGACGTGGTGAAGGAGTATCAACGCATCTTCACCAATCTCCCCGGATGCTGCCAGTTAGGCGAACATCGCATCGACCTGACATCAGAGGTACCTGTTCGGCAACGACCATATCCGGTGCCCTATGCTATGCGCGACTCCTTGAAGGAGGAGCTCAGCACCATGGAAAGGTTGGGCATCATACGCAGGAGCTCACCAGCTTATGCTTCACCGGTTGTTGTCGTCAAGAAGAAGGATGGATCCAACCGAGTCTGCATCGACTACAGGAGGCTGAACAAGATCACTGTGTTCGACCCTCATCCGACAGCAGCCCCATCGGAAGTGTTCCAGAGTCTGTCGAGAGGAAGAATATTCTCTCGGATCGACTTGAGCAAGGGATACTGGCAAGTGCAAGTCCGGGAACAAGACATTCCCAAGACAGCGTTCGTCACCATGGGCAAACACTATGAATTCACCCGGATGCCCTTCGGGATGATGAACTCAGGAGCTACACTGAACAGGATCGTGAAGCCATTGATCCAGGGACTGAACAATGTGACAGCGTACGTGGACGGCCTGCTGATCCATACAGAGACATTCGACAAGCATGTGAAAGCTCTCAAGGAATTGCTGCAGAGGATGGACCAAGCTGGATTAACTGCAAGACCATCCAAGTGCCTGATTGGAACGTCTGAATTGGACTTTGTTGGACATTCAGTGGGAAAGGGTATGATTGGCTTGTTAGAAGAAAATGTGTGTAAGGTGCGGGATGCACCCAGACCCACCACCAAAAAGGAAGTGAAAGCATTTTTAGGACTGGTGGGATATTACCAAGAATTTGTACCTAACTTTGCAGCGATTGCAGCACCATTGTCTGATTTGCTTAGAAAGGGTCAGCCCAATGTAGTTCAGTGGGAAGAAGTGCAGGAGAAAGCGTACACTTCTCTGAAGAATGCCATTGTTTCCAAACCCGTGTTATGCTTGCCAGATTTTTCAA
The DNA here is from genome assembly GCA_963931925.1 of Onchidella celtica. Taxonomy (NCBI): domain Eukaryota; kingdom Metazoa; phylum Mollusca; class Gastropoda; order Systellommatophora; family Onchidiidae; genus Onchidella; species Onchidella celtica. Next base: position 67,592,858 of record OZ007570.1, on the reverse strand, counting down.
AGGAATTTGTCTTAGCAACTGATGCATCAGACCGCGGGTTGGGTGCTGCTCTTATGCAGGAATATGAGGGAAAGTTGTATCCTGTGGCATACGCCAGTCGTAAGCTATTGCCTCGTGAGACGAAATATTAAGTCTCAGAGCGAGAATGCCTAGCCATCGTTTGGGCCGTAAAGAAGTTTACTTTGTACTTATATGGTAAGGAGTTTGTGCTCCAGACTGACCATAGGTCATTAGAGTATTTGAATTCTGCCAGATTTGACAGCCCAAAGCTATTACGATGGAGTCTATTTTTACAGTCATATCGATTCAGGATTAGGTATGTCAAGGGCAAGGAAAATGTCGGCGCCGACTTCCTGAGTAGAGTGTTTTGAATAGTACAAGTTCAGTGGGATGTATTGTAACCCAGATTTTTGCCTATTAGATAAGTTCCTGGGATGACTGTATTGTGCTGTAATGGTATATCTGAATGAGTATTGAATTATTGGCCGGCAGAGAGCCACTATGTATTAGTCATATTTTGATGTTTTCATTATTTGTTACCAATGGGACAATGTAATTTTTGAAGACTGTAACCCAAATGGGAACTGCGAGCCAGCAGTGATTTTGTATGTTGCATTGATGTAATTTGCGAGTGGCCTAAGCTTGGGCAGTCTCGGTATTGCTTTGTTATAATTCGTTTGATTTGATATGATGAAGTTAGACCCTGATCAGTGGTCGATATGTGTTGGTATTTTTGCCATTGTTCATGGACCTTTTAGGACAATCATTGTTATGTACAACGTTATGTGCTATGGTTCGTGCACGAAGCATTTTGTACTCGATGGCCATCGTTTCACCATTGTATGATTTTTAATATTATCATTGACCATCGTTTCACCACAGTGGTGGTAGTGTATTGGTTATAATAGTAGGTCTACTGTTGACCATGGTTTTGTAATGGTACTGCAATGATATTGTAATGAGATTGTATTAGTGTTATAAGGAGTTGTGGAGTTGTGTAGCGTCCCACTAGTTGAACGATCGATATTTCGTCATCCCTGCATGGCGAGTCTCACTCGGCGACCTTCCCCCCCCCCTCTCGCCAGCAAGGCCGGTATTTCTCTTTGATGTCTCGCTGTGTGGCTTGTTTGTTTCACTGTAGAAAATCTAGAAGGTCTAGAAGGTACTGCGGTATCCGAGATTACGCTAGGTCGACCTTGAGTGATGTAATTCTATGACGTGTCTGTGTAGGATTGGGTGGCTTGTATGTGTCCCGAACGATCTAGGTCTGTCTCGTGCTTATGGGGCGGTTAAGCCGCTTCCAGAACGTTCCTGGACAGAATATATATAAGGAGGGCCAGGCGAGTAGGAGGGTGCAAATCGTGGGTGAAAATCGTAAGGTGCAAATCGTAGGTGTAAATCCAGTTGTAGTAGAAGTGTAAGTGCCTTCCCTGATAGATGTAAGTAACTTGTGGATATCAGCTCTTGTTTACAGTTATTAAACGTTAGTGTTAAGTGTTCGTCGGATCCTGTTATTTATTTCTACAACAGTTCGAGACAGTTTCGTTTTTAAGGGGTAGACGATCAGTTCATCTGACTCTCCCCATCATAACGTGCGGAAATTTGCATCAACTGTTACATGTATCGTGAACAGTTATGTCATTACTTAGGTCCCATGTCTTAGCATGGAGAGACGACAATGGAACATACCTGAAATGTTACATGCCAATGTGATTTGACTTAACAATGTCAAATCAACAGTAGTTATACACCAGCCAATTGGTGGAATTCTGCATGCAGGTGGAACCTTACTGATTGAGTTTACTCTCTTCAAAAATTTTATTATTTCTCTAACATCATGGCAAGGTTAAAATGTTCCATTCACCAACTAATTTTGTGAGGTCTTTAGTTCTTCTTATCTTTATCAGTTCAAAAACATTTGACATTTTTCTCAAGGCCTGGACGTCTATCTGAATGAAGTAACGTCATAGAATAAATTTGAATACAATGTTGACATCTGGCACTCACCATTGAAAGCATGATCTGGTTGTCCACTCTCCCATTTAGTGAAAGGTCCAAATGTCGCTTTGTCACTGGCCCACTCCCAGGTACCTTCATGGAAAGCATCACTGCCGCCTAACCAAATTGGGGACTAAACAGAAGTAGGTCAGTTCATGACAATTGAAGATTTCTTCATCATATCAGATACGAATAGAATTCAATTACGAACTCGAGCTCTCACTCTCAGCAACGAACGATCTCATTAACTTGGAAGTCGTTGGTAAATGTGCACGTCACGTGAAACCGTTGCGGAAATAGTTGCTGAAACTGATGAAATAAAAGATTTTACAAAATACTCTTCCGGAAAATCAGTCTTTCTTAAATGACATTATTTGGGCACAATGACATTCACATGAGATGAATTCATAATTATCTGTATACTAAAGGTAGGGAGAAAGGCTTTTATATGAGTGATATTCCTCTGATATGATACTGATCTAGATAATGAGACACCTACAACCTGATACCTATTCACTTTTTGTTGTGAACTCTGCAGTCGGAAAGGCTTTCCCATCACATAATGATCACTGAGGTCAGGTGGAATGTCGAGTGAATCAGGCAAGTGGATAATAGCAATATCCATGCCGTTTATATGCCTGACTGGGTAAGTGAGAAATTGTCCAATTGTCTAGAACTTAGTCGTTGTACCGTTTATGAGAATTGTGCTTTAAAGTGGGGGGGGGGGGGGAGGGGGGAAACACCATCTGGAACATTGGTACACACAGCAGTGGAGGATTAAGTTTGTTTCCACAAGTTAAAATTGTTTCTGTCTCTGTGTATTTATCATGTCTACAAGTGTGTGTCGCTCTTTGTAATCTTTGTGCATGTCTTGTATTATCCCCCTTCATCTCCAGTCTCCAGGAAGTCATCAAGACATCGCCAGGGGAATGATATAAAATTAGATCAATTACCACGTGTACAGACTTGTAACGCTTCTGATTCATGATTATATGTATTAAGTATCTGACTATTTGTTTGTTTGCTTGTTTTGGTCTCTCTTGTCCGTTTTCTTCTTAGCGTTTCCAATTGATGATAGATGAGCCACGATAATTCAGATATTTAAAAAAAAAGGTTTTATCCTTGATTTCCTTCGAACCATTTTATTTCATTGCCACTTATCCCTTCATTGTTTAATTCATGTATGTATTTTCTATGACCTTACCATCGCGTCTCTCCAGGTCACAAATGTTTTATCGAACCCAAAACACAACCCATCATGCTAGAACCAGCCTGGGTGACATTGGCCTCTAGCTGGGTGGCAAACACGAGTGAGGGGACAAGAATAAAAGAAAAGGGGGCAGAAATGAAATTGTCATAAAATGTTTTGAGGATTACTAATTAAAACGAGATTATCCAAAGAGGGAAATATTAGGCGAAGAGTGAGTGAAGGACAGGAAAAACTAATGTGCAAACGCTTGTATATCTACCAATGATTGATATGTTCTTTTTTATATTTTGTTCATGGGTGCCGCCTTCTTACTTGTAATTTCAAGATTCTATGAATCGTCTTGCTCTCAGATTTCGAGATAATGTCTCCTCTCAAACAAAGTCATTCGCATTCAGTTTTTTTTGTCATTACATTTCTTTAAGAAGTGGTGATATATTATTATTATCATCAAGAAAGAAAATTTCCAATACTTTTTTAAATGAGAAGAATTACTCTTGTCGAACTTCCTGACCCGTATTATACATTTAATAATACTGGCTACAAATTACATGAATTGTATTGTGTTTATTGTTATTATTATCAATTATTATATTTTTAGGATTATTATTATTATTATTATCATCATCATCATCATCATCATCATCATCATTTTCAATTGAGACTGAAGTCGCACTTTGCAAAGTCAGCTCCCTCGCAGTCTTTGACGCAAGAGTCAAAAAAATTGTAATAAATAAATACATAAATACAAACCTGAGCCACTAATGTTCATCGCCCTTTAAAGCCCACTTCAGAAGTCATGTTAAGGCAAAATTAGAGGCAAAACCTTGTTCGAATTCAGCTGACAGATACTGAAAAGAAAGACAAATCCATAACTTAATTTCAAAAGTTTTTAACTTTCAGGCACAAATAATTTCAGACGCACTGCAAAAGTCTTGTTTGGTCTAGAGGTGGTCTAGAGGCAAGGTGCTCGCCTCTCATGCCAAGGGTCCCGGGTTCAAAACCCGGGCAGTGCAGGCATGTTGGAAATTGGATTTTTCTCATATTTTCAAGTCCCCGGTCCTATTGGGGGGGTAGGATCGAGGACCTAGTCTTCTCGGATAAGGACGAAAAAATTCGGAGGGCCCGTGTGCACGTTGCGCACGTTAAAGATACCTTGGCAGTTGGAAATCGTAAAGAGCAGGCCGAAAGGCCGCTGCCCGGGCAGAATTGAAAATTGAAGTTAATAGATTAAAATGTATCCATATCATCTCCCCTCCACCAGCAACAACAAAATTTATTATTCATTATTAAATATATATTGTTATTAATAAATATTCAAATATTATTTGAGTTGTGTGTTGTGAACTGCTGTGAGTTGTGAACTGTTGTGAGTTGTGAACTGCGCCAAACAGGCTGCGTTACAATTTGCTCTGAGATAGAGAGAGAGAGTGAGCGAGACAGGGAGAGAGAAAGAAGCAGTGCAGTGTGTTGAGCGCTTCGCAGGCGCTCCATTCTGCTCTGTGGTTGACATGTTGTTTCTGTAAAGCGCATAGAGCATTTTAAATGGATATGCGCTATATAAATGCTATACATTATTATTATTATTATTATTATTATATTCAAAATAGAAATGCCTATGTATATTACATAATTATGTGTTCAAAATGAATGTGGTTCTCCAGCAATTAATGATATTGGATATACAATTGCCTGCGAGTTGTGGCCCCACCTGGCCATCTCGTGCGTAGGCCTAGTAATAAGTATGCTTTCTCTCCCGTCGATCCCATTGACCTCTGCTGTGACAGCACACTACGCGCAGCCAGCTCAAAGTGATGACTCATCACTCACTGGGGCAAACTCTGGGGCTGGCCATGAAGGCTACAACCGTGTAGCTTCGTCAGACACGTGCACTCTCTGGTCACTACTTGTGATGTGCACGGTCTTTGATCCGCGTAAATCACTACCGGTAATTTTTTTTGGTTGCGTGTATGGCGGCATAGTGTGCGGTCAGTAAGAAAACAAAGCTTCTTTGGTATCAGCAAGATCTTAAGAGATGATTGGACTGGTGGGCGGGCGTAAATATATTGTGTGTGTGGGTGGTGGAAGTAGACAATGCTTGCTAGGCCTACGCAAGACATGATTGGGCGGGTGGGCGGGCATAAATTTACTGACTGTGTGGGTGATGGTGTACAGTGCTGTCACGGCACCTGGACAGCAAGTAGACAACGCTTGCTAGGCCTACGCAAGACATAATTGGACGGGTGGGCAGGCGGGCAAATGTAAATTTATTGATTGCGAGGGGGGAAGTGTAATGCGCTGTCATGACACGTGGTCAGTAAGGAAACAAAGCATTGTCGGCCCGAGTGAGAGGTGACTAGACAGATGGGCGTGCAGTAACAGACAAAGATCAATACATGTACATGTATTATGTCTGACTCGCTACACGATGTACTGCGGCCGCTCCCACAATTTGCCGTATGCACTCAGAATTAATTCTCTCGCTATAACAAGTGTTCTGATTATCGATTGCCTTTATTCAAGTATTTTAATATATAGCTTATATAGTAGAAATTACGGGGATTTAAAATGTTCTCGCTATAGGCAAAGTTCTCGTTATTAGCAGTGTCGTTAAACACGATGGTCCACTGTATATAATGTAAAGACAGCAGTGGGAGAACATACGTTTGCTTCACACGTTTAAGATATTTATCGTACACTCTGATCATAGAAATGACTTAACTGTATTACCATGTCCACTTACCAGCAAGGACGGGACCAGTGACCAACAAAAGCAACGTCTTTAACATTTTGCTGGACTGTCTTGGCTTTGGACTTGAACAATGAATGACGTCGCTAGTTTTGTCTCAGCTTAAATCTAGTGGTTCTCAAACTTTTTCAGGAAATCGCTCAATTTTTGCGTCATTCTGAATATGGGCGGCGAGAAAGCCAGGCATTTCAATTTAGGTGAAGTCTGTGAAGCCCTGATGCCATCCCATCATTGATGGGTGCTCCATCTGTTGCAAATGAAATTATGTTGGTCTTCGGCATGGTCTCCCTAAAGTAATCCTTCACCTGCTGTCATTTAGATCTGCAAGTAATTTATTGAATTGTCATGGAAATTGACTAATTTTTTCTGAAATTCGGCAAAAATAGTTTGGTTTTATATTTGAAAAAGTACCCAAAATTATGGTCAAGATATTGTGCAAAACTGTAATCCCCAGTCAGGATAATATTATTTCGTCCCTTTACGTTTTCACATCTCCTATCGCCATCAGCCCCCCCCCCCCCCCCCCCCGCCGTCACCCTTTCGTCGTTTTCGCCCCCTGACACTCAAAATCGCCCCCCGTTGAGAACCACTCTGATAGATATCGATCATGTTTTTATTGCTTGATTGTGGTGGGAAGAAAACAAAAAGTGTGTGAGACAACATAATTTATGGGTTTGGCACGAGCCGTTTATTTTTCTTTATTGCAATCCAGCAACTACAAGGGAAAAATCTGAAGATGATGAGAAAGGAAACATGGGACGGAGAAGATTGTATGGACAGCTCTATGGCATTATTGGGGTATGTCGTCTGAATTTGGGTGGAAAATCCACATTGCACATCTGGTTTGACTCATTGAGAGCAACGTGTTTCTTATTTTGAAAATCTTGGGGTAAAAATGTTATATTTCTTCGCACATTAAGAGAGGTTATGTTCTGTTTTTCCAAGACAGTTGCACATTTCTGGATCTGTGGAGTAATCACAGGGGATATATCGTTTGTTCATTATAAAGTCTGAGGTCAGTGTGAGTACTGTCTTCCTAGCTAGATTCAGCTCTTTCAATTCACGTTTTTCTGTCTCTGTCAATCACATTCTTTCCCAAGCTGGGTAATTTGTCGCCGGATCAATGGCTCAAAAGACTTTCTGATCGTAGCTTGCCTGGTTTTGAAGGCAGACTGTGAAAAAAAAATAAATGCATCCTTCCCTGGACGGAATTTCAATAGTGAGACATGGTCTTGGCGCCTAATGCATTGCCAAATTCTTCATAAACATGTCACAGACGTCGATGACTGTGTAGAATGTGCTTGGCATCCTGCGACGGGAATGGGTTGCCTAATCATCAAGTTTTGAAATTCTCCATCGTGCAAAAATCTTTGCCTTCAAAACGTAACTCAGGCCAACGGCCTCTTCCAGGGACGACATTTAGTATATCTAACGCTATGTGGGCGCCGCCGAGATATATCAATTATGCAGTTATTACCCAGATTTCGTCCTGGGCCATCTCCGCCCATTGCTCCCCCGTCATTCTCTTTGTTTTATCTACAATGGTCAATACCATTTGTTCGATGGAGACAAAGAAAATACAGATGCAGGATCGATGGCTGATCTACGGTTTGGTATCCTGTGTTTAGAAATGTTCAGCAGGTTATGATCTGAAAAGGGAGAGGAAGTGAATGGCAGAGAAAGCAATCCTGTAGGTTTATCTCTTCCAATAAACATGACAGTAGTGGTGTAGAAAGTTCCCCTTCACTACTGCTTGTTGAAGATACTAAATCTGGCTGTACATTCACAGTGTGAGCTGCTTGGAAAATGTCCTCCCTGAGTATTTAAAAGTTATTCATGCATTCTTCCCCTCCCCACCCCCCCCCCCTTATGTTTCATGAAATGAATTAATCCATTTGTTCCATTCGTCCAGTAAGACCACAGACTAAACGTGTGAACTGAGTGGGTCCGATTTCGACTCCTCTTCGTGTCGCAACCCTTAACTGAATGGGCGTAAAATGGCAGGAAAACGAATGCTGCACGTTTTTGATTCAGCTTGCTCTCCGCTCGTGAACATTGGGCTGGAGGTAAGAACTGACGGGACACACCAGTCTTTTAATCTCAGAACAATGGAAACTTTGCAACTATTGTTTTTGTTTTGGGTGAAAGGAAGACGCCATACAAGACATTACTGGACTCGCAGTATATTTCAACGAAGAGAGGAATTCGGTCAACATCATCATCTTTTGTGATGTACACTCGATTTGAATAATTGTCATCACTTTTGTCATACAGAGGTTGTCTTTTTTTAACCGCAGCAATAAGAGCTTCGTTTTGTGAAACGGAATCCATGGTAACTGAAGGCGTAGCTAGCTAGGTCGTGTGTAGTAATGAAATTGCTGGAAGGAAACTGGAAGAAATTTTAATTGCGAGATAAAACCTTCGTGATCGGTTCAGCAACTGGGATTGGCAGGGAAGGGACACGAAAGGGAAACTGACGCACTCAGTCTGCGATGATGAAATATCGAGACGCTTCCGGTGATTCGGCAACTGGGACTTAAGGTCAAGCTGAGGATAAGCGGGAACGGAGAGGAAATCGGATCCACTCAGTTTACACTGTAATAAAATACCCAGACTGGATGATCCCATTGTGTGACGTCACAAAACAGCGAAAGGTCATGAACCATCCGCCACATTAGGTTTACGGTAACGACCGACGCTTCAGCATAGCTACAATTTTGAATGACACCATTTTGACGCGCCTACTGAACGCGGAAGTTTGGTTCCGCACCAAGAAATTAATACATGTACAACCAATATTGACAAATAAAAAGAAATTTCTACTGCAGATAGAACTAGAATCGGAATTTCTCGTGCGGCGGCAATGTTGATTATACGGCCGCCGTTCGGGAAATTCCGTAAAAAAACGACACAGCCCGAAGCTCGTGTTTCCAGTCTGGTTAATTTATTAGTCTGTGAGTAAGACTTTCAAAGTTGTGTTCACAAAAACAAACTGGCAAGTGTGCACACCCCATCTAAAATATGCAGAGGTGCGCAGGCTTCAGTGATAGGTGCAAATGTAACGGCGCTTTATTGCATTTGAAAAGAGACCAGTGCATTTACGATGCAATCAAAGAACGGGCAGAGTTGGTAAGATTTGAAGTTGACCTATAATAATAATAAAAACATGTAATTAAAAATCGGGTAGCATGCCCATGCCGAGCTATGCTGAGTATGAAAGTTTGTACGATAACAATGATAATTATGTAGTCGATGCATACATGACATACAAGAAACCTGAAACAAAAGTAATGACATTACAATAAAAGTTTTATTTCCTGACTAACGAGAGAATTTGCTACAATTTGTGGTCAAGTGAGATTATCTGCCAATACCAAGGAGGCTTTACTTGTGACAGCCCGATGTCCTTCAGCCCACAATGATTTCGCCTGGTCTGAAAGTAGAGTGATAGCAATAAAACAGGAAGGAAACAACTTTACTGTGAGAGTCAAAGGGAATTGGGACGGGCAGGTGGGGATATGTTGGTGTAATGGTTTTGTCTTCTTTAGATGAAAAGTGCTCAGCGCCTAGCAGGCAGCAGATACTTTTTGCTCCACTGTTTTGTGATGTTTTATACTGTTTTCAAGTGGATTTATGGATGGTTTTCTGTGAAGTGATTCTTGTGTATGCCGTGATCATTTTGGACAAATATCATGAAATTTGAACAGAGAATTTTAGAAAGATCAAGGAAATTAAGATTCAAAATGGATTTTCTACTATTGACCATTGCCATTTTCAATATGACAGGCAGTGTATCAAGAAATGTGTTCACCACCCAAGCCAACCCTCTGTCACAACAAAGAGGGCATGTGAACTCAATACCACCCTTTGTTTACCATTTGTGGACTTACACCTGTGTTCATCCAATGTATTCTCAATGGACTTATGTCAACAATGATATGTCATATAATGGCCACCAACAACATGATTTGACTGACATTTTTCCCACCCCTACCCACCTGTGTAACAACAACTGTAGACAGTCAAAACAAGGCTACTCAGTGTACTCCAGAGATCAGCTGTTAAATATAAACAATACAAATCTGGAAGTCTCAGCTGATTTGCTGAGTCATCTGTCCCACCTTGGTATTGACAAACAAAGAGCTATACCTAACAAGAAAAGATTCAGAGGCAAAAGAGGTGGAAGGCGAAAACAAAAACAAATAACTGTTTTAACTCACTCAATCATCACCTCAACTGTTCCACCATCTTACTCCCACCGACCATTCACACCCAGACATCTTATCACCATCAACATCGAGCCTGACACCATCCAAACCTCTCATCATTTCAAAATCCTATTACTAAATGCTCGGTCAGCTCGTAACAAGACAACAGAAATATCAGAGCTAATTCGTGAGGAGAATATTGACATCGCTTTTCTAACTGAGTCCTGGCTCCGCCTAAGCGGAGATGCAGTACAGATTTCGAACCTCACACCAGCCGCATACACCGCCACTTCATTCCCAAGACTCACTGGCACTGGCGGCGGAATTTGTGTCATTCACAGGCTGGGGATGAAAGTCGTCCATCAACAGATCTCAACCTTTAAATCAATTAAAAAACCAGAGTATCACTTTCGTGTGCATATATCATCCCCCACCAAGCAAAAAGAACAAGCTCTCAACAAAGGACTTCATTATAGAATTTCAAGATCTTTTGGACATCTATGTGACAAACAAGAAAAGACCAGTGATTTTAGGTGACTTTAATATCCATTTTGAAAATGCGAGTGATACAGATGTAAAAACTGTGAAATCATTGTTACTAGCCCATGACTTGACGCAGATTATTGATAAACCAACCCATTGCAAAAACCATGTCCTCGACTGGGTCATTACAGACAATGTGGGTAACATCATAAATACGAAAGTGATGGACAAGTGCATTTCGGACCATTATGCTATCTTTTTCGAAATGCCTCTAGAAAAACCCCGTCATCAGAAGAGACAAATTTCATGCAGAAACATGAACATCAATGAGACAGACTTCGTCAATGATCTCTCGGCCATTCTACCAACATTGGAAAACTGCAGTGACAACCATAAAGTAGACAGTTTCAACACCAAAGTGTCAGAACTGTTGGACCACCATGCACCAGTGAGGGCTAGGACCGTCCCTGACAGACCACCTGCTCCATGGATGAACCTCGAGATCAAACAGGCAAAATCTGAACGTCGTCGGGCTGAAGGGAGTTGGAGAGACTCCAAGATCTCTATAGACAAGGAACTGTTTAAGAAATGTTGTACAAAAGTGAAAGAACTAATTTTAGAGGCTAAGCATGCATATTACAATGCAAAATTTATGGAGTGTTCAACATCAAAGGCTTTGTATGCTATCACAAATTCAATGTTTGGAAAGTCCAAAAACACATGCATTCCCAAATGTTATCCCGAAAATGAGCTTCCAGATAGATTTGGTTCATATTTTAGTGAAAAAATATTGCAAATTAGGAAATCATTAGATGCATGTAACCCCCCATCACCAGTTCATGAAGTATTCCATGGTAGGTCTCTCGAATCATTCAGAGATGTGTCTGAAGCTGAAGTAAAAGAAATTGTTAGAAAGTCCCGCCAAAAGTCGTGTTCTTTAGACCCCATTCCAATTCCATTTCTGGTCAAGCACTTTGATAAGTTATCGAGTATAATTACTGCCATCATCAACCACTCTTTGACTACTGGAATAGTGCCCAGTGCTTTTAAACATGCTGTCAGGGTTAGGACTAGAATTGCCGTGCTGGGTCACGGTTTGTTTATTTCAGGGTCGCGTTGATTTTAGCCAGTGCAAATGTCCTTGAACTATTCCCGTGGACAGTTTGTTTTTGTAACGCTTTTTCTTGGAGATGGAAAGAAAGTGGGGCAGTGACGGTGCAATTTTCGACCCCGTGATTTTGATAAACTTTAACAGGGGTGAGAAAAGGGAGTGAGTAAATTCGTACATAAAACGTAGAGGGTTTGGAGACTTTAGCAAGGGTTTTGATATGTTAAATCGACCTTGTCTGTTACTATTAATAGAATCTATTAATACTACGAGCTGAGCTCGAAATGGATGCACCAATCAAATTTGGGCAGTTGGCTGGGGAATTGCATATGGCCGCGCGGTATATAAGTGGAGCCATTACTATGTTTGATCACTCCATGCAGAATTATTATCCATCTGTGAGGGCAGTCGGCTGGATTCGGCCTGAGAGAATCAGAAGATTGTTAAAGTCATGTCTATGCCATTGATAGACATTGGAATGAGACCATACGCTCTTACGGAATTATCTACTGCTATTATCTCCAGCTCCCTGATCTCGTATCAGGGACCAATCGTAAGTTTCTACCTACTGATTCGACGATGAACGTGAATCTGACCTTAATTTTCCAGTAGAAGTGCTACCGAAGAATGCAAGACTACAGTGTATTTTACATGCAACTAGATCTAGCATGAGTGTCTGGTATACACATTTGTAAATTGAAATTGATGTGTCTGGATGAGGCTGGGGATTGCCAGCCCATCCTAGAGTAGATCTAGATCTAATGTAACTACGTCAGTTGTGTTGACGAGTTATATCCTTGTTAAGCGGTAGGCACAAATAACTGAGTTAACATTGTCGTCTGAGACATTAAGATATTATTTGTTAGATAGTAGGTAGGCTAGTTCTGAAAGATAGATAAGTAATAATTAAATTGTGAATGAGTCAGAATGATATAATCTTTTAAGCATCTAGAGGAGACTTCTAGTGATATATTATTGAATTTTCATTTGATGCTGCTGATGTTGTCTTTTAGTATGTAAGAGCTAGACGAAATTTGTTAGGGAATTTAAAGTAATAAATTTGTGGCCCTGCAAGGTCCTTGATAAAACTTACTCGAATTGTTATTAGTATATGTGGCATGGTATGGAAGAGTATTTTCTAAAAACCTCTCGATAGTTTAAAATGCAGTCGTAACTATAATTATATAATAACCCACCCCGTAACACTGGAGAGGGACCCTTAAAGAACTTAAATAACGCCATGCCATAGATAAATTATTTAAAACCTATTGTATTTTTATTCCATTATTTGATATTGTACTGTTGTAACATTATGTTTTCAGGTCCTTTTCATTATAGATTTTAGGCAATTTGTATTAATTTAACATTTTGTTTCAATTTCATATGGTGAACTCAACATCCCATTGACCCGACGACACCGGCGAGGGACATTCTTCACCTTACAGATCTACCTGAGACAGAAACGCATTTTTTTTGGATTGGAGCTATGGTTTGAGGATACTTACCATCTGAATTCCTCAAAAACAAAGTTAAGTGAACCATCTATCTAACAGTCTTGAGGAGGGCGACGTACTTTCCGCTCTGTGTGGTTCCAGGCTATTTTACCATTTACTATATGTTTAGTTTAAGAGCGGGAGGTTGGTTGGGGTCATAGTATAGCATATCTTCTTTGCCATTACGAAGGATATTGGAGTGCCTTGGTGGCTATTTATAACTCGGGGGGATTTGCTTCACTGTGAATAGTTCTTTTAGGGATCCATTATTCGTATAGATTGTGGCGTTTCTTTTCCTTCCTAACTTTTCTTTAGGAAGATGTCTCTCCTGTCTTCTTCTTAAACTATCCTGTAAATAAGTTAGGACTTGTAGGGTCTGTTATCGTTCGTTTTACTTGTCAGTATAGCGTCTTGTTTATTGTATTTCTTTTTGCTTCCTTATAAACTTTAAACTACTATACTAACATTGTTATGTTTACAATATATGCCTGAGGTGTTTCACGTGCTAAAACCACGTTGAATTGTAATCTGGTATTGACATATGAGAGAGAGAGAGATATAATAAATTTTTGTTCACGTGCTAATTTCACGTTGAGTATAAAGAGAATAATTTTGCAGTGGTAACAGAAGACACTGCGTGTCCGCGTTTTGAGAAGAGAGAGAGAGATATTTCGAATTTTTCGCGTTGAGAGAGATATATATTTTTGATTCATCGCATTGAGAGAGCGATTCATTTTTCACAGTGATAACAGAGGACACTGGTTCGTCGCGTTGAGAGAGACATAAATTTTGAGAGTGATCACTCAAGACATTAATTTATCGCATTAAAGGCGATATATATATTTTATTGCAGTGGGACCAACGGATAGACGGCACTGCCTCACTAGAATTCATATTCAGAGAGAGAAAAATAAAGTTTTTGCAGTGGAAGACACACTGCCTGCAATTTACAGAGAGAGATAGAACGTTCTTTTCGCGAAGCAGTGCTAACATAAGACACTGAATTAATATTAACAGTCAATAACTGTTAGAGATAATATAATTGATACCGCGATATACCTTAACAGTAGGTAAATACTTACTAGTTACAGACTTTAACATATCATGGCCGAGTTTCTTAAATACATTGACTCTGCCAAAGCTCTGGGTATACCAGAAGAAGAACGCGCCTCGTGGTGCGAACGACAAGTACAGCAAGACCGAGATCGTGAGGATCGGCTAGCAGCAAGAGAGAGAGAAAAAGAAGAAAGAGAAAGAGAAAGAGAAAAAGAAGAAAGAGAAAGAGAAAAAGAAAGAGAGAGAGAAAAGGAAAGAGAAAGAGAACGAGAAAAAGAAGAAAGAGAAAGAGAAAAAGAAAGAGAGAGAGAAAAGGAAAGGCAGCATGAACTCGCAATAAAGAAGTTAGAGCGAGAATCGCTTGTGACCCCCACTACTGCCACCAATACTTATGCTACCAAACCAAAGCTGCCGACGTTTAATGAAAAACTCGACCGGATCGACGCATATTTACATCGGTTCGAGCTACACGCTAAATGCGTCGGATGGCAGCAGGCGATGTACAGTTCATGCCTGTCTAATTTATTAACAGGTAAGGCTCTAGAGGTATTTCATAGCCTCAAAGTAGAGGATGCCAACGGCTATGACAAGCTTAAAACAGCACTGCTTAAGCGATTCCAGCATACCGAGGATGGCTTTCATCAAAGATTTCGCTCATGTAAACCTGAGCCATCTGAAAATTTCTCAACTTATGTGAATCGGCTGAAACATTACTTAGATCGCTGGATCGAGCTCGCGAACGTAACTACCGGAAATTATCTTCAACTTTATGATTTGGTCTTGAAAGACCAAATCTATACGGCATGTCATTCCGATTTGGTTGCCCACCTTAAAGAGAGGGCACCGACATCCTCTGAAGAAATCACATCGTGCGCGGAACGTTATGCGTCCGCCCACCCAAATCGTCCTTTGGCAAAGCCTTCAACTATAGCACCGTGTTATGCCAACGTAGGCAAAGGAGCGCCAACCGGACACGATCGTTCAAGGCCGACTCGTCGTCAGGCCCCAAATCCGCGCTCTCAATCAGAGCCGCCTTTTTTTAGACAGAGGGATTTCCCGAATCGAAGTAATGTATCCCCGCGTCGAGGATACCAGACTTACTCTTTTTACGAGCCTCGCCCATATTATCGTGGCAACTATCCAGGCCAACAATATAACCGGCCTCAGGGACCGCCGCGACGAGTTCATTTTGATAATAATCATGATTATGATAGACCGCAGAGTCTTCCCTATCGTGGAAACGATCCTAATCGTACTATGTGTTTTAGGTGTAATAGGGTAGGCCACATACAAAAATTTTGTAACGTGAAAATGGAATCGGCCAATGCCTGCTCGGTTAAATCTACACCTTATGATACTGACGGTCATTCTGAATCTTCATGACAATCAAAATCTATTCCAGTCATGTCCGCCCTACATGAACTGGGTGAATTAACATTTTACCAGGGCCGCGTGAACGCGATTCGCGCTTCTGTTCTACGTGACTCCGGATGCACGACTATCGGCGTTCGACAGTCACTAGTCCGTCCAACACAATTTTTGGACAAGGATGTAACTTGTATTACTTTTGGCGGATCTGTAGAGCGATTCCGTCTTGCAGAAGTTTATATTGATACA
The DNA here is from genome assembly GCA_963931925.1 of Onchidella celtica. Classification (NCBI taxonomy): domain Eukaryota; kingdom Metazoa; phylum Mollusca; class Gastropoda; order Systellommatophora; family Onchidiidae; genus Onchidella; species Onchidella celtica. The sequence goes on along the minus strand of OZ007570.1, from coordinate 67,576,939 downwards.
CCTTTTCTCACAGGTATTGTTACTGCATGTGTACTGCCTAATCCCGTGGCTGATATAATCATAGGGAATGTACCTCAAATAAATAAGTTTCCTATCGGTAACTTGGAAATTTGGACTGAGGAGGAGAGTGTTGCTTGTGCGACAACACGCCTACAATCGAGTCGACGAGCAGACAGTCCATTGAGTAATCCTACTATTGAAGTGAACATAACGTCTAGTGCATTTCATGATGAGCAACATTCAGATCCCACATTGAAACATTTGTTTGCTAAGGTTGATCCTACCGCGCCGGATACCTCTAAGTTTCTTATTAAAGATGACTTATTATATCGTAATTTTCGGAGTAAGCGAGAGGCCGTTATGCAGCTTGTAGTACCAAGATCTTTTCGTCGTGACATTATTCGTCTCGCGCATGACACTTCCTTGGCGGGTCACCAAGGAAAGGCCAGAACTAAGTCTCGAATACTATCGCAATTTTTTTGGCCCAGTATTTACGCAGATGTAAACCGGTTCGTATCAACATGTGACGTATGTCAGAGACGTACTCCTAAAGGAAGAGCATCGCGGGCTCCTCTGCAGGAGATGCCAATGGTCTCCAGACCATTTGAGCGCGTTGCCGTAGATATAGTTGGGCCTCTACACAAGTCAGACAGAGGACATCGTTTTATACTTTCTGTCATTGACTACGCAACCCGTTGGCCAGAGGCCATTCCGCTAAAAGACATTTCAGCTGATCATGTCGCTGAGGCCCTTATTACTATTTTTTCGCGTCTTGGGTTTCCGGTTGAAATTTTATCGGACAGAGGTCCACAGTTTACCTCTGAACTTTTTAAGAAAGTCTTGGAATTGGTCGGGATTAAACAAAGATTGACGTCTCCATACCACCCACAGTCTAATGGCTGCTGTGAACGATGGAATGCTACCATGAAAAGTATGCTTGCGCGAGTTTCCGCCGACAAGCCGAGTGATTGGGATCGACAACTCCCCGCTATTCTTTTTGCATACCGAGAACTGCCGAACGCATCGACGGGTTTTTCCCCCTTCGAATTATTGTATGGTCGTAAGCCGCGTGGTCCAATGGCCATACTCCATGATTTATTCGCCGGATCAGACACCGACGACAACGATACGCGGTCTGCATATCAATACGTTGTAGACTTGCGCCATCGAATTCTTAACGCATGTCAGCTCGCACAAAAATCTTCAGCTGCGCATGCTAGTCTTTATAAACTATATCGTGATCAAGGTAGCCGATTGCGAACCTTGGCCGTCGGAGACCAAACTCTTGTTCTCCTTCCGGAGACGAAAAATAAACTCCTTCTTACATGGAGGGGACCTTTTAAAGTTCTAAAGAGACTTTCTCGAGTAAATTATCTTATCAAGATTCGGGGACAGGACAAAGTCTTCCATATAAATATGTTAAAGCAGTACCTGTCCGACGAGGATAATCGACAGAATAATCGCCGAAATGTGGTTGCTCAGGCCAATGCGGCCTTGGTTTCAGTTGACGATGATGATCCTATTAAGATAGAGAATTCAATCCCCGCACTTCGATCTTCTGAAAACACTTCGGATGTAAATATAAATCCAGATTTATCTGAATCGCAAAGACAAGATATAACAGATTTGCTTAACGAGTTTACTACAGTCTTTACTGATCTACCAGGTAATACTTCTTTGGTACAACATGTTATAAGATTAAAGACGGATATACCCGTCTTTGTTAAACCATACCCGCGTCCGCTGCACGCACAGGAGACTATAATAACCGAGGTACGTAACATGTTTCACCTAGGAGTGATAGAGCGATCGACGAGCCCATATAACTCACCCATCGTCTTAGTGAAAAAAAAAGATGATACCGTGCCTTTGTGTATTGACTATCGTAAACTTAATGAGGTTACGATATATGACGCTGAACCGATTCCCAACCAGGAGAATCTTTTTGCTCAGTTAGCGAGGGCAACGATTTTTTCGAAAATTGACCTTTCCAAAGGCTATTGGCAAATTCCGCTTGATGAGAATAGCAAGCAATATACCGCTTTTCAGACTCCGTTGGGTCTTATGCAGTGGCGCTATATGCCTTTCGGGTTAGTTACAGCCCCTGCCACTTTCGCCCGTATGATGACAATATTGCTCCAGGGCATGAATTCCGTATTGTCGTATTTTGACGACATTTGTATTTATGAAACCAATTGGTCGGGCCACCTCGCAGCCCTACGACAACTTTTTATTGCTCTTCGTCGAGCTGGCCTTACGGCGAAACCCAGTAAGGTGTTTTTAGGATATAATGAAATTAATTTTCTGGGCCATACAATTGGCCACGGCGTTCACACTCCTGATGACAAGAAGATAACTACCATCTTAAAGCTCCAACCCCCTCGAACTAAGAAAGAAGTTCGTAGTTTATTGGGCTTTCTTAACTATTATAGGAAATTCATTCCAAATTTTTCTTCGCTTACAGCTCCGTTGTCGGACCTCACAAGAAAGAATTTTCCTAATAAAGTGAAATGGACAACAGAATGTGCTGATACACTTCGTACCGTTCAACAATTGTTTTCCACTTCTCCCATTCTCATACTACCAGATATAAACCAAATATTTATTGTCCGCACTGATGCGTCGGACAAGGGATTGGGAGCTGTGTTATTACAGGAACGAGACGATACCTTGCGGCCATGTCTATACGCCAGCCGCAAGTTGCTAGATAGGGAATGCCGCTATGCAATTATCGAGCGAGAGTGCCTCGCTATCATTTTTGCTGTAAACGCATTTTCGCGATATCTACTCATGTCCGAGTTTATAATTGAAACGGACCATCGTCCGTTATTATTCTTAAAGGCTAACAGGGCTAAAAATGCTCGATTAACGAGGTGGAGTCTTGCACTCCAGGAATACCGGTTTGTTATCCGGGCTATCCCTGGCGGTGACAATTCCCAAGCTGATATTTTGTCACGTCTCATTTAAATTCCTATTAAAGAGTGTTGTGTCTTGTATTGGGGTTGGATAGTGCTTGTCCCCCTCAATTCTAGACGGTGGATGGATTCACATTTATCTTGTTCATTACTTTATGAGCCAGTTTTACAATCTTTTTTTTGTGAATATCCTCTTTCCACCAGCGTCATTCCTGACTGTGACCTGAACTTCTGGCAAACCTGACGCCCTTGTCAGCGGGTCAATGAGATGGAGACATGGCAAACCAAGCTACCAGAGCTACTGCTGCCATTGGATACCACAGTATTTTAATTAACAATATATTGTGTGTGAATGTGTATATAAGCAGCAATTGTGTGTGTTGACTAGATAATTATGAGCCTATTCCTTCAGTAAGGCTTCATTATTTGATAATAGTTATACTTTAATCCAGCAGTATACAGTGATATACTCATTATTATTATAGATGTTCCTGAGAATTTTGATTGTGTGCAGTAAGAATGTTTCGATAGAATAAATTCTATAGAACGTGGCATCAATAATTGTATGCTTTTTGTCCATCCAATATGCACGTTCTTAGTTAGATTTTTCTTCTCAAGCTTAAGGCTCATTTTTCTACAGTACTACTTAAGCCCCTACCACAATAACTTTGGGATTTCTTGGATCCTATCGTGTAAATTTTTCTTAAAATTTTCACTGGGGTGGGGGATATGTCAGGGTTAGGACTAGAATTGCCGTGCTGGGTCACGGTTTGTTTATTTCAGGGTCGCGTTGATTTTAGCCAGTGCAAATGTCCTTGAACTATTCCCGTGGACAGTTTGTTTTTGTAACGCTTTTTCTTGGAGATGGAAAGAAAGTGGGGCAGTGACGGTGCAATTTTCGACCCCGTGATTTTGATAAACTTTAACAGGGGTGAGAAAAGGGAGTGAGTAAATTCGTACATAAAACGTAGAGGGTTTGGAGACTTTAGCAAGGGTTTTGATATGTTAAATCGACCTTGTCTGTTACTATTAATAGAATCTATTAATACTACGAGCTGAGCTCGAAATGGATGCACCAATCAAATTTGGGCAGTTGGCTGGGGAATTGCATATGGCCGCGCGGTATATAAGTGGAGCCATTACTATGTTTGATCACTCCATGCAGAATTATTATCCATCTGTGAGGGCAGTCGGCTGGATTCGGCCTGAGAGAATCAGAAGATTGTTAAAGTCATGTCTATGCCATTGATAGACATTGGAATGAGACCATACGCTCTTACGGAATTATCTACTGCTATTATCTCCAGCTCCCTGATCTCGTATCAGGGACCAATCGTAAGTTTCTACCTACTGATTCGACGATGAACGTGAATCTGACCTTAATTTTCCAGTAGAAGTGCTACCGAAGAATGCAAGACTACAGTGTATTTTACATGCAACTAGATCTAGCATGAGTGTCTGGTATACACATTTGTAAATTGAAATTGATGTGTCTGGATGAGGCTGGGGATTGCCAGCCCATCCTAGAGTAGATCTAGATCTAATGTAACTACGTCAGTTGTGTTGACGAGTTATATCCTTGTTAAGCGGTAGGCACAAATAACTGAGTTAACATTGTCGTCTGAGACATTAAGATATTATTTGTTAGATAGTAGGTAGGCTAGTTCTGAAAGATAGATAAGTAATAATTAAATTGTGAATGAGTCAGAATGATATAATCTTTTAAGCATCTAGAGGAGACTTCTAGTGATATATTATTGAATTTTCATTTGATGCTGCTGATGTTGTCTTTTAGTATGTAAGAGCTAGACGAAATTTGTTAGGGAATTTAAAGTAATAAATTTGTGGCCCTGCAAGGTCCTTGATAAAACTTACTCTCGAATTGTTATTAGTATATGTGGCATGGTATGGAAGAGTATTTTCTAAAAACCTCTCGATAGTTTAAAATGCAGTCGTAACTATAATTATATAATAACCCACCCCGTAACACATGCCATCATTTTACCTCTTTTGAAAAAGGCCAATTTGTCACCTGATGAACTAAAAAACTACAGGCCTGTGTCAAACCTTCCATTCCTGTCAAAAATCCTAGAGAAAGTGGTCATGATACAACTCAAAGAACATTTACTACATAACAACCTCTTTGAAATATTCCAATCAGCCTACAAAGAGCATCACAACACTGAAACAGCATTGCTCAGAGTAAACAATGATCTTTTGTGTGCAGCGGATAAGGGGCAAACTTCAATCCTTACCTTGTTAGATTTAAGCGCTGCCTTTGACACTATTGACAACAATATTTTGCTAGATCGGCTCTGTCACACCTTTGGCTTTTCGGGTACTATCATGGAGTGGTTCACTTCTTACCTTAGAGGTCGAACACAGTGTGTATCTGTCAATGGTCAAACATCTAGTGTGTTCACATTGAAGTTTGGGGTACCCCAGGGCTCTGTACTGGGACCCATTTTGTACACTCTGTATACAACACCTTTAAGTTCCATCATTAAGGCACATGGTATCTTTTACCACATGTATGCAGATGATACACAACTTTACCAATCTGTTCCTCCATCTGACATTGAAACACTCATAAAAAAGTTTGAAGTTTGTATTAGAGATGTTAAAAACTGGATGATTACAAACAAGCTTCAATTGAATGATGACAAGACAGAATGTCTTATGTTTACCGCCAAAAGTAATGAACTTGTAACACCAAAACGCATTGTCATCTGTAATGAATCTATTGCATTTAGCGAGAAAACTAAAAATCTAGGGGTATACTTTGATAACAATCTCTCCATGGATGTACATATAAATTACCTTTGTAGACAAGTGTATCTTGAATTGAGGAGAATCTCTAACATGTCACAATTCTTAAGAGAGTCATCAAAGAAAATCTTAGTCTCCTCCTTTATTTTATCAAGACTGGATTACTGTAATGCACTCATGGTTAATTTACCAACTATAACTTTAGGAAAACTTAAAAGATGCCAAAATAATGCAGCTAGATTAGTGATGAAGAAGAAAAAACGTGACCATGTAACACCAATGCTAGCCCATCTCCACTGGCTGCCGATAAGATCAAGAATAGCCTATAAAATTGCTGTATTGTGCCATAAATCTCTTCATAATAATGCACCATCATACCTGTCCAGCCTGATTCCAAAATATGTCCCACCACGTTCCCTTAGATCGGGTGATCAAAATTTGTTAACTCTCACCAGACCATTGAAGAAAGTAGGGGAGAGATCTTTTAACCATTCAGGTCCTAAAATATGGAACAACCTACCCCAAGAAATCAGAAACATCGAGTCAGAATCAGAGTTTAAGGCAGCCTTAAAGACACACTTGTTTAAACTGGCCCACCAATCCCCATCCATCTAATATCGACAAAATGATCTTTGCAGTTTTGTTCATTTGATGTAACATGCTCTGTGTTTTCCTGTGCTTATAAGACTGATTGTGCATATAATGTGTTTATAAAATGTACAGCGCCTTGAGCCGAATCAGGGATAAGGCGCTATATAAATGATCTCTATTATTATTATTATTATTACTTCTGTATTGCCTTCATTAATAAATAGAACGCCGGCAGTTTTGTTCAAAGTAGTTTGGTATATAAAATGAGTTCATGATGATGGATTCCTGCATTCAAAGTCCAATCGCGGAATAGCGTGCTGAGGTCGGCCACCGGTTAGGGCCGGAGGCCGGGTGACGCCGGTACAACCGCGCACGGACTGACAGAAGACTCGCCAGCCATAAATATAAAACAATAAGTACATGTAACTAGAATATTTTAATACTAAAAAAATCTTAAATAAATAAATATATTAATATACAAACACATTGTTCTGTAAGATAAATTTATTTTAGAAATAGTTATCCTTTTTATCTACCAGGGCCGACAGACTTTTTCTGCCGGCCCAGCCATACAGGCAGAAACAATGGCCTCGGTTGCCTATTGCACCCGGGACCCCCCAACGCAGAGTTTTTATAAAGATCCCTGAAATTTTGCTCTGCTGCGGGACTAGTCTTGGTGCCGACAGGCTCCCTGGCGGCACCAGGAACTAAAGATCAAAATTCAAAAACCCTAGAGCCCTGCTAGGCTTTAATATCTTATTACTTGTTTTAACTGGGGCTCTAGAGGAAAACAGTCAACTAGTAACATGTTTCATTGGCAATAAAGGGGTCAAACTCCTGAAAGAGACAGGGAAATAGAACTGCTTTTCTGATCTTCCCTTTTTCTTGTCTTGCCCTTGCCCTTACCTTGGCGCATACCAAAAATTAATTAATAAAAACCATGACTAGGAAGAAACCACGAAGAACGACGACAACAGAAAGAACAACAACAATCAAGAAAGACAAAAGAGAGAGACAATCAAGAACAGGGGGCCAACAGCACTATGCTGAGGCCCCCGAGAAACAAAAGAACTCATGGATTCCTGCATTAAACCTGATGTCCGTCTCAAAATTTGAAGATTTATGATAAAAAAAAGTGTCATTTCTATTTCATTGACATAGCATTATCATAATAATAATAATAAGTCATTTCTATAGCGCCTGATTCCACAGAGGAGTGCTCTAAAGCGCCTAACAGTTCTCTCAGTCACACAACACACATTTTCATCAACCTATACATAATCACTGTCTCAAGAATGTTACATATCCTGCGTATACGCTTTTGTAAACAATCATGTGTTCCTTATCATTGAGACTACAATTATGTAGCAATGCCATTGTCATGTATCCATTGCGAGGAAAATTTCATGCAACGGTAGGGAAGAAATACTTCATTTCTTTTCGTTGATGAGTCACACCGCTGTCCTAAATACTGTTTAAAAAAATACATTATCTTCCAAGTGCGAAAACAACTAGATATTTTGGGTGAATTTTGTCTCAAAATTCCAACAGGTCGTAAAACATTGGTCACTGTATAACCTCCATCTGTAGACAAACTCTGTCCCGACAATGCAGCGAGCCACAAATTATGTGTATGTGGTTTGGGGGTGAGGGGGGTAACTTGGAATTGTCTGGCTTACAATGACAACATATTTCTTTTCCGACGAAAATGACATAATTACAAATTTTGCGAAATCTGTTTTGTTGGTGTAAAGAAGTTTATCCTTGGGTTTGCTTAGAATCAGATTCAGCAAGAACATTTGAATACTGCAGTGGAAATAAACGAAGAACTCGTAGTGCACATCGAACAAGAAGACCTTCGTATTGAATCACGTGCTACACTTTTACTCACACAAGATAAATCACATACACTTGTGCATTTGTTATTCTCACATATAAGGCCACTGACATAATGTGCAAAGGTTTCTACCATAGGATAGTTTTATGATGATGTAGATATATCAGTATTAGGATACAAGAATGATTTCTCATGGCTCTCGAGTTTCGCACTTCCCTACGTTAGGAGCTGACATAATGGGAAACTCCATTTCAACGCTGCCAGTTATTTGAGTACGCCTATGAAAAGTCACCACTGAATCTATGGTGACAATATGACAGTCAAGACTTACTGTGTTTGACAGACAAAACCCTGCTGTACATCACAGTCATTGTCGTTCCACTGATAGTTGTATCCACTGCGCATGGCCAGGCAATCTTCTCCTGGGGACAGTACTAACTTGTTGTTTTTAAATCACTGAGAACAGAACCAAGGTGATACACACACACAAAACAGAACAGTCGGTCAAAATAAATGAAAATACAACTTCTCTGACTGAAAGGTTGCTGTGTTACCACTTGGGTAATTCCATGTCAAGTGTTTCTGTTTGTTTGTTTGCTTTTATTCTTCTGTACGTGCCGTGGAACATCATCATTTAGATTTCTCACGTAGAATGAGTGAATGAGTAAATCTGTTCAATTTTACACCATATTCTCCATATCCCTGGAGACTTTAGAACTTATTATAATTTTGAGTTTGGGTTTAACGGCGTGTCGGCACTATAATGGCCACTTTGCTCCTCTCTCTTTGTGTGTGAAAGGGGGAGGGGAGTATTTTACTGTAGCTTGACAGTCAGGGCTTGATCAATGAAAAGTTTAGCTATAGGAATCTGGCAGGAAAGGGTCCGGTATGGTCTTTTTTTTTTTTTTTTTTAATATCTGACCAGAGGAGCAAACTGAAAATGTTAATTTCATTTAGGAAATGTGTAACGATCTTCGCGAGAAAGCAATAAGTATGGATCTTCTTTCCCAAAATGACTTCATATTATTTTTGCTGGTATGTTTTGAATTCACTTTCCGGGACAAGAAACTAGACGTTGCTTATGTAGACAGAATGTTCTGGCTTTGTAATGCATAGTTTCTTCAACTCCACACGTGTGGTCCACGTCAAGCGACAACTAGCCATATAGACGAGAGCAGGCCTGGTAGAAAAGTTGCAGAAGAAATCTCTGTCTGGTGACCTTTTAATGAAGCTATTATGTCTTCAGTTGGAACCAAATAGAAGTACTTTAACAATACTTGTGCACTCAGTCGAGAAATTTCCCCTTGACACCTCTCTGAGACGGAGTGTGTCGATGGAAAAACGGCACGGTAGGAGTGACTTGGAAGTGTTTGGCATCGGAAATCTTAGCTAGTCAAGTGAAACTTTGGGTCTGGGTGGTGATTCAGCACGAGACATTTGTAAGACGGACTGTCTGTCGTTACACTTTTTGAGATTCATTCCCAATGGAAGTCAGTAGTTGTGCCATAAATAGTCATGTTGGTTAACTTGATGACAAATGTCTTTTAGCAAAGTCATTGTTATTTGCACTCCTCTCTCACTCTCTCTCTGCCTTTGTCTCTCTCTCTCTCTCTCTATCTCTCTCTGTCTCTCTCTCTCTCTCTCTCTCTCTCTGTGTGTCTCATTCTCTCTCTCTCCCTCTCTCTGTCTCTCTGTCTGTCTGTCTCTCTCTCATGAACTGCCTTTGACTCTCTATCTCTCTCTTTTTAATTCAACGCTTTCGATTTATTCGTGTATGTGTTTCTGTGTGTGTGTGCGCATAACGTCGTTTGAACCACCACTGTCTCTGATATGCTGCACGGGGCACACAAAACGAAGCACTTCCTGTTTCAACTTTTTATCAATATGTGTCTTAAAGTAAAGCAAACATGTCAGGCGTTCACGTCGTTTCTGCTGTTATCAGGACTTTGCCTAGGTGCATTTTTTAGGTGTTTTCATACAATCATTACAGCAGGGTAATGTCGGTACGTCAAGTTAGCGCTCTACACTTAAGGGAATTATCAGGCGCAACTCGGTGCAGTTCACTTTTAGCTGTTACGTGAATGTTTCTGTTAGATCTACAACAAAGCCCGCCTTTCCTTATGCCGCGGTTTCCCATTTCACTCGTTGTACAGACAACAGAACACCGTGTTTTCCATAACTGGTCATTGATCAGTCACGTAAAAGCCAGATATTTTAACACAAAATACCCATGCAATTCTAAACATCCTGTATAAACAGCAGGGCTACCACCACATATATGTAGTTCAGAGAATGTGGAGCAAAAGTTGTCAGGTCTTGAAAATGTGACCTTTTGTGTCTGCAAAGACCTGAGAGAGACCCTGGTTTCTAATCATACACATCCACAGCCTAAAATAGAAGTACAGTGCAGCAAGTGCATAAACAAAACTGTACCACCCCACGTTTGCACTTTGCGTGTATTCTATTCTCCATCTCGATCTTTAAGATCAAGTGATCAGGGCCTTCTTAACATTTTTAACTGCAAGTCAAAGAAAACAGGAGGCAGAGCATTGACACAGTCCCCCCACATCTGGAAGTCGCTGCCAAAATCAATGCGAGAGGCATCGACCGAGTCAAAATGCAAAACTGCTCTAAAGATCCACCTTTTTCAAAACACTTTCAACTCTGAACTCTCATTCCCAACACATTTATTTTCTCAATTCATTTTATTTTGGCTGTTTTATTGTTAATTTCTGGCGCACTTCTCTCTTTGTGTCCATGTTGTGTGTCTATATGACTAGCTTAAGAGTCTATGCAATAGATTGTTTGTGACACGCGCGCGCGAGAGAGAGAGAGGTGCAGATGGGGAGAACAAAACTTCCTGTAAAGCGTGCAGAGAAATGCTTTGGTTTGGTCGCTATATAAATGATCTTTATTATTATCATTATTACTATATTTCTTAAAATGGTACAGTGCCATCAAATTACAGTTAAACCCAATCACGTAATACTAGAATCTTTATTTCCATTATACAAGACTCTGGCAAGATATGACCACAATAATTATACCAATATGGAAATAAATGCAATAGAAAAGAAATAATTGTAGTTGCCAGTGTCACATTGTGGAAATATGTACCAATGATGCCTTCTGTACATAGATCTCCAAACTCCCTGCAATCCAATTATTGCGCAAAATCATACTTACATATTTTGCTACATATTATTTGCTAAAAGCTTGCACCCGTACAAAGAGAAAGTAGGCCACCAGCAAATCTACAATGTACATTTCTGTTAGAACACTAACTTCTGGGTTAATCAGTTGATTATTTCCTGAGGCATTGGGAAATATCGGTTACGGGTCTTATTGTATGACCAAAAAAAAATCAACAGTCCGTCGAGCGGAATAGAATTTTCTAATAAATTTTATCATCTAGTCTGTTGTCAATCAACTTCACATCAGGTCACGTAGTTTACCAAAGGAAAGACAATTGGGACTGGCCATTTTTCATCAACCATTGCTAACTTGCGGCATTACAAAATATATTAAGAATGTGTTGTTGTTGTGTTTTGTTTTGTTTTAAAATATCTGTCAGATCTCCGTCTGTGGTGTTGGAGAATTTTTATCTGACTTGTAGGCAACTTAAACAGATCAAATCAACATAAAATAACAGACAAAAATGCACTCAAAAATTTTATAAAACGACCTGATAGTTATGAGAGAAATTAATACGCTTGACGCTTGTGACTTGTGACAACCCGGTGTACTTCAGCCTACTACAGTCTCCTGGGGTCTGAAAGTAGAGAATGTGAGGGGGAGATGAAAACTGAACAAACAACCATAAGAGAGTACCAAAAAAAAAATGCTAAGAGAGATGGGAGGAGAGTGCAGTCCGAGCAAAAGTTTTCCTTAACCCTGTAGCGCCCAGTGTACCATATTTGCAACATGTAACATAACATAGTATATATACTTATGTTTTGTTGTTGTTGTTGTTGTTTTTAATATAATTTGTAATGCATTAGTAGACGCCTTTTCGTGATTTAGTTTCATATTTTTGCAATAAAAAATGTTTCGGGCTAATGTAAAATAATATTGCCTGCGTCATATGTTTTGGATAAGGCTTTCTGTCTCTTAGCATGGGTGCTTGAGGGTTAAGAGTTGTATCAGTGGATATGGATTTTTGCCCAAATCCAACATGGTGTAAGAAGCATCTGCACGCAGAGTCCTACAACACAGAGAACAAGTGAACATACTGAATTTAGCATATTCACTGAGTTCAATGTATACTCACACAAGATCAGAACACATACATGGATCCATGTGTACATAACAGCATTGAGGAAATGTGCAGGATAATCTACCACAATCAAAGTTGAATTGTATAAAGCAGATTTCAATACAAGACTGAAATAATGACTTTAGCACTTGACGTACTGCGGAAACTCCACTTAGACCAAACAGTAATTATATGGACGGGCATGTAAAACTCTTCTGTTAGTTCTGACAGTTTACACTTACTCTGCCTGACAGACAAAAGACTGCTTTGTATCACAGTTGTTGTCGTTCCACTGAAAATTAAAGTCTCGACCCATCTCAATGCAGTCTTCACCTATGGACAGTCAAAGTGTGAGAACAGTGCAAAAATAACAAAGTGGACAGTCATATTTTTAGAACAGTGCAATAATAATAAAGTGGGCAGTCACATTTTTAGAACAGTGCAAAAAAATAACAAAGTAGACATTTATATTTTTAGATCGATGCCAAAATAAAAAACAAAAATTAAAATAAATAATAATAATAATAAAAACAGGACTTGAAACCAAAACCGCAAAATCCACTGAAAAGTTGGCCATTCTTTGTTACGGTAATTTAAAAGACACAATTCCATCACACTGAATTATTAATCATTCTACACTATCCAGAGCTAAAATCAGTCCTGTATCGGAAGTAACTATTGACTATTAGCTGACTGATGTTGCCTCCTTGTTTTGTAACGCATGGACGTGTATTTGTAGTGCACGAGAGAGAGAGAGAGAGAGAGACAGACAGAGAGAGAGAGAGAGAGAGAGACGGACAGACGGACAGAAGAGTTGTTACTATTTCATTGTAAAACGCATTGGGGCCACAATGTGGAGATAGGACTTAATATAAATGAAATGGACTCCATTAGTATTATTTTATAGATGTTATAAGTTCATAAAATTCATAGTGATTTTTTTTTTTTTTTTTAACCTGACCGGGAGAGAAGGGAGATTGAAACTGCCAAATTGAAGGAAGAAAAATTAAGAAGCCCTTTACCAGAAAGCAGTAAACACATACGTCTTTTCTCTTGAAATGCTTCGTGTATTTTACTTATATATTTGAATATCTTTTTATTTTGTCTTTAATATCTTCACAAAACTCTCCAATTTTCTTGGACAAGAGAGTAGAAAATGCCGATGTCGCCAGATTGTGTGTCAAATAGAGATAGATGTCCTGAAGTGCACAACTCCGTGCAAGGCGTCCGTAAGGGCCGTGTCGTGCCACAAAGGCAGAGACAGACGAGAACAGCATAGAGGCAAAGTGGTAGAAAAATCTCAGTTAAAGCCACAAACTTATCTCAGAATTATACAAGCGAACGCGCTTAACATTTACATGGCCAAACTCAAGTGAGACTTTCTGTTGCATTAAGATCACAACAAGGAAAATATTCACTAAACTTATTTCTGTTTCGGGCAGGCGTGCTGTTTTGAAGGCGGCTTCCATGTTAAATCTTGCCTGACATTTAAAGAAGGAATATTTAGCCCAGATTTACTACATCATTCATGAGTGTTGGCTTCGAAAAGCTGTTTATTTATTTTGTTTCCACCTGCTCACAGTTCTGTTTTCCTTTCAGCAAAGTTACATGTTGGTGACTTCCGGTTTTGTCTGCACCCTCAGATATCTTCTTTTGTTTCTCTGGCCTGCCATGTGGTAACACAAACGTTTAGTTCTTGCTCAAGCCACTGCTTTAGCCCGGAGAAGGAGGGGGAGCGGAGGTTGGATTCAGATTCCATTGGAATCTTTGATTTTTTTTCTGTATTAAATTATTGTCATAATCCACAGCAATTGATTTCCAATGGCAGGAAGTGGTCCTGGTATAGATACAATTGTAGCCAATATACGGCATACATCAATTAATGTCTGGCATTAATTTTGAATAGACCCCTCTGTGTTAGATCGATCGGTGGTACAATTATCGTTGGATACATGGCGGTTGAAAAGCGACAGCTCCATGCACATAGAATAATCATTATTATCTCTCCATGATCTAGATTTTCCTCACTCACCTTTAAGTTGATTTGGTTCCCCACTTGCCCAGTCAGTGAAAGGTCCAATTGCTATTCTCTCACCGACCCACTCCCAGGTACCTTCATGGAATATATCACTGCCACCTACCCAGACATTGGACACTGGACAGAAAAAGATTCATTTCTTTCATTCATGGTCAACATTTCTCCTGCATGCCATGGTAAAATTCTCCATTTCATTAACTGTACTGAAATTACATACACGAACTGAATCGTAAACAGGTCACAAAGTCTCAACTCATTTACCCTTTGAATGCTGATGCATTACTGCCATTATTTTTGTAGTCTTTGTTACCTTTGAATTTGACTATTTCCGTTGCTCCAAAAAGTAAAATTGGAAACTTTTAAAGCATGAGCAAAATTTAACAAATTAAAAACAAGTAATTGCATTGGACAAATTCACTGTCGACATACAAAAGATTATTTATAACAAAACGCTGATGCCATTCAAGACATTAAAACTCCCCTGACTAATGTTACGACAGACCAGTCATAGACAGACGTTTCAGTGGCGAAAACCATGTCGAAGACACGGCAGTGAGGAATCACCAGTTGAAACCAACATGTTCCCAGTTCTACAAGGGCCATCCATTAGAATACATACTGATGATCTGATTTACGCGATCTCAGTGCAGGTATGGAATATTGGAGTAAGCTCTCCCGCTTGGACATTGCTGCCTCCCCAATGGCATCAAGTTAGTGTCGCGAATGTGGTTTATAGCAATCGACTGCAATTCGAGAGGAAAACACACACTCGACGAACACACTAACTTTCCTACTGGAATTAATTAACAACTCAAATGAATTAGTTTTGTAAGACCTGTAGGGCCACAATAATGTATTGAGTTAGCTGCATAAGATAACATATATAAATGAAATGACCGTCAGGGTAACTGCAAAATGAGAATACAATTTTAGAATGGACTAAAAGGTCCTAGGACTGGATCAAATATAACTAATGACTTATAGGATATTTAATACAAATTATAGTCTTCGCTGCCTCAGCACACGCCAGCTCCATTGCAATGGCTCCTGTCATATATTCTAATACTGGCACTGCCTGGCTGTGACTCTAGGAGCAGACTCTCATACTGCTGGTAACATCTGAATTCTGACATACAATTACAATGCATACCATTTTTCCCTGGCCATCAAGAACCAGGGAATATCAAATAGAGCGTTGCATGGTGGACAAAGTCCGGGTAGCTATTAGCTGGAGCTCGTCATTTCTAGGCTCCTCATATAGATGGTCTGCTCTATTGCGTCTCTGTTCCGATCTGGTTCGAAATTAGCCGACCACTTCGCAGTGGATACTTTTCTGCATGTGATGATGGACATAGGTATGGGCTGACTTTTATAATGTCTAGCCACTTGCAACTACCGTCCAAATCCCTAGATTTGATTGGTGCAGTCATGCGAGCTGAGCTCGCAGTATTAATTTATTCTATTGTGTAAGTCGGTTACGGCATTGCACCAAGACAGACAAGGTCGTCTTCTAAATAGGTTAATAACAATTAAATCCAAAATCTTATTAACTTGACTCAGCACAATTCGTGCTTTCACGAACCACTGAATGCCAACAGTCAATTACAACCACCTCACACCCTCTAACAATGCTATTGAATCACGAACTGGAGTTGCTTTGCCATCCCTGGTTTACCTACACATATTCCTTTTTAACCATCTACAGTTTTTATGTCAAAAAAAACAACACTCAAAACATGTTGCTCACTAAAACAGCTCAAGGACACTTCACTAGGTAGTTTTTTTAAAAAAAACTCTGAATTCAACCCGTGGCCTAGCACGGCATTTATACACTTAACCTGCTCTTGACAGTTACATTATTGTAATATACAACATGTCACAGGTCTGTTTGATTGACTTAGCAAATACATTTTTTGCCCACACTGTCACTCAGACCGAACTTCAAGATCTGCTGTTCAGATATTAAAATAACAATCTCTACGTCGTTTTGTGCAGCAGTGGAGAAGATAATAAACAGTGCTGTTAGTGAATTCTGTTCTATGTTTACAATTTTAAACACGCTCTCTCTCTCTCTTTCTCTCTTTCTCTCTCTCTCTCTCTCTCTCCCTATCTCTCTCTCCCCTATATCTTTCTCCCTATCGCTCTCTCTCTCTCTTTTGTCTCTCTCTCTCTCTCTGTCTCTGTCTCTCTCTGTCTCTGTCTCTGTCTCTGTCTCTGTCTCTCTCTCTCTCTCTCTCTCTCCCTATCTCTCTCTTCCCTATCTCTCTCCCTATCGCTCTCTCTCCTCTGACTCTCTCTCTCTGTCTCTGTCTGTCTGTCTGTCTGTCTGTCTGTCTCTGTCTCTCTCTCTCTCTCTCTCTCTCTCTCTCTCTCTCTCTCTCTCTCTCTCTCTCTCTCTCTCTCTCTCTCTCTCTCTCTCTCTCTCTCTCTCTCTCTCATGTACTCATGTATTTCATTGCTACTTTACTTTTCAAATTTGTCAGTTCGCCTTTCAGCCAAGTATTCACTTCTGACGATCGGGGTTCAGCCAATGTAGCTCCGTATGCTTGACACACCGCCTGTTGAAAAATTACATTATTATTTTATCTACATAAAATTAGATACCTACATACGATTAGCTACACGCATCATTTAGGACACCTACACGCAAAAGTAATTCTCTTTGCGTTTATCACTGGTGACGCTATCTTTGCCATTCACAACATAATTTTTAAGAAACTAAACTTAAACATTGACACTCCACTTTAATCACTGCATCATCTCTCTATTCTAGTTTGATCTCTGCCTTTCTTTCAAAAACGACAATACAGTAAAAACAAAATGACAGATCATCTTACCATGGCTTCTGCCCATCTCTCCTGGGTGTGACCAAATCCAAAGCACAATCCATCGAACAACTGCCAACCAGGAGGACATTGTCCTCTGACTGGGTGACAGTAGTTACAGGAAAACATGAGTGAGGGGTTTGGAGACAAAGACGGCAGGAATAAACAGTTCATAGTGTGTTTTCAGGATCACTAAGGACAATGACAAAAGTCTTAAGAAGAGATAAATGTTAGACATAGAGTTTTAAAGTTGGAGAAGGACAGATGTAAAGATTTATAGTCATGTAATAGTAATTACAATGTTCTTTTTCATAGTTTTGTTCCATGATGCCCAGCCCCCCCCCCCCGATGCGTTTCTAGTGATCACAAGATTCCGTAAACACATTTGCTCTCAGATGTCAAAATGACCTCTCTTTCCAAAATAATCCAACTCACACCAATTCAATATTTTAAGACTTCCCGAGATGTAACAGTACAGTAATCATCAAGAAAGAAATTAAAGTCTACTGTGTAAATCAAGAGAATTTACTCTTGCCTAATTCCAGAACTAAGATATGAAGATTTTGGTAACGGCGTTTCCAAAGTATAGGCCCATTGCGCATATCAGCCATCTTTGATGTAAGGACCGACGCATCACCATGGCGATTATAGCATTGATTTTGATTCGTTAGCTGATTTGTCCTGCGAGCTCTTGAGGCATAACGAACCAACCGCCGGCGAGGGCGAGCCAAAAATTGTTCACTACAGTAAACAATGGCACATGTGTACATGCACATGGGATGGGAGACGTTCGGTCAAGTTTTTCGCTTCCTTTCCATTGTTTTCACGCATGGTAGGAAATCTGATCATGTTGGATCCATCCTTTCCCTCTGTCATAACAGTCAACTACAATGCAACCAGCAGGTATTTTAACCGCTTAGACATATCTCGAAGTTACACTCATCAGCTGATCCACCGGCCATCTTGGGTGTCGGAAGAACAAAACAAAAACCACTTTGTGACGTCATTCGCAATGGGCCTACACTCTGTGCACTGTTTATTTATTTATTTTTACTTTTTTCTTTTTTTTTTTCTTCATGAAGATGAAGTCGCACAATGCAACGTTATCTCGCTGTTTTTGACACAGAAAAAAGAAAGAAAGAAAGAAAGCCAAGAAGCATCAGTTTTTCCCCTAAAGTACTTTTAAAAGTACAGACAACATCCAGTACTAAAAGGTTAAAGTGATAAAGATAACTTTCTATTGTTCTTAACCATATTATAGGGATAAACAGTTTGAAACAGTGCAAAAACCTTATGTACTTGTGTTTAAAGTAAAAATGCATATTAAATATGCTTCAAGTGTGGTGATTCTCCATCAATGAGTTCACACTGAACTATCAGCTGAGATAGCAGTGGGAATACAAGGGCTTGCTGAACATTTCAGTTGACTTAAAACGTTCAAAAGATGTATCCTAAACCTTGATCATACAAATGTCTTTACTTTGTTATTATGTCCACTTACCAGCAAGGATGTGACTAGTAACCAACAGAAGCAACGTCCTCAACATTTTGCTGGATTGTCTCTGTGCTGGACTTGTATAAACAATGACCACGCTCAGTCATCTCACTGGTTTTGTTTAGCTTACATGTGAATTCCACGATAAGGTAGATAAGCAAAGTCACTTTTTATTGGTTAGGACAGGAAAACAGAAAGCAAGTGAAAAACATGTGGGCTTCTCAAGGGCAATTTACAAAAAGGGATGGAATTATAGAGACCAGTGACGTACATACACTAGACCGCGCTCTCCCTTTCGTCCATGGCCCACGAGGTGAAGCCAGTCGTGGAGGTCGGCGGCCATTTTCCTAACAACATGGCACAACAAACCGCAGAGCTATAGGTGGTGAGTCGCAGAAGGGCCAGACAATGGTTGGGAAAAAAAGGTGTGGGGGGGGGGGGAGGGGGGTTGTACTTGAGGTGCGATAGAGGCACTAATTTCAAAACACGTAAGCCTTCGACCTCTGGAACACACGTAGCACATACACACAATGAAAGAAAAGAAAGAGATGGATTATGAAATTTTAAGTACAAAAATGATAGTAGTGATCTGAGCGAATAATCCTCTGTATCTGGGATCTGCTTTCCTCGTGTCATTCACCCACAATATCACGTGCTACATCCTGTTGTTGCGTTGTTTTTCTTCACCTCTCTGATTTTTGTCAGCCCAACTTTCACTCCTCCTGCGTTTTTTTTTTCATACTGCTGTCTCTTTCCTTTTCTCATAGAGATCTCGTTCTCATTTATTTTTGGTTTCCAGAAGGCAACAGGAGGAATAGATATGACTTCATTTGTAAACTGTCATAGTATCTCTCTCGTTTCATTTCTTATTTTTCTGGCATCGAATCATCCATTGTGGAATTACTTATTTTCTGACATTAGCGGGCGTGTTAGCAATTCAACAGAACAAAAAGGTACTCTGGGCCATGTGTAGCAGATTTTTCTTTCGGGCTCAGATTGAAATGCGATGAGGTCTGTAAACCATTGTGTGCATGACTCCGTCAGTTTGATGTCGAACATAAATAAATGGGTGAATGAATGAATAAATAAACAAAGAAAGAAAGAAACTATTAGGTAAACAAATAAATGAATAGATCAGTAAATGAGTAAGTGAATCGTTAAAAATATAAATAGATAAGCCCTTCTACCTCTGGAGCAGCCTACTGTTACGTCTAGCCTGAGTATCGGACCCAATTGAAGACTTGTCCATCCCAGAATTGCCAGCTGAACTCTGCCTTGCTGGCTATTGAACCTTTACTTGGCATATTTCTTTATCAGCTGACGGTTTTATAGTTCAGAGTGGCCTTGTTTTAAAAATGTTTCCTTCTTTATTTCTCTCTCAGATCTTTCCTTTACCAAAGTCTCTTCTCAACAATTTACAGCGTTTGCTTCTTATATTTGTACGGGTGGTTGGTGAGAACTTCTGGTGGGGTCTCCTTCTGTCCAGTCATTCTGCTCTAGTTTGTCTACCATCTGGCTCCATCTTAGCTCAATGTGAACCTTGTCATGTCGACGTGATTTCTCAAACTCACTAGTTTTGTGTGTACTTTTCATCCCTTTACTCGACTCCTCGATACTTCTTCATTATTTTTTTTTTTTTTCAAGGGCCACAATTCTTCTGTGCTATAACAATAAGAAGAAAAATAACGTATAAGTACACTGAATTGAGACTTTTCTTGTTTATTTTTGTCAGAAGTTGCATTTTATTTCTCTGGCCCAATCCTCTTTCCTTTTCATCATCATCATCATCATCATCATCATTGGTCCCTTACCCACGCTTGTCGTTGGGGCACCACTGATGACTGCACAATTTCCCTCCACCTGTCCCGGTGTCCCGCGGCTCTCGGTGATTCACTGAAACTCAGGCCTGTCCACCTGTGCCGGCCTCCCGTGGCTCTCTGTGAGTCACTGAAACTCAGGCCTGTCCACCTGTGCCGGCCTCCCGTGGCTCTCTGTGAGTCACTGAAACTCAGGCCTGTCCACCTGTGCCGGCCTCCAGTGGCTCTCTGTGATTCACTGAAACTCAGGCCTGTCCACCTGTGCCGGCCTCCCATGGCTCTCTGTGAGTCACTGAAACTCAGGCCTGTCCACTTGTCCCGGTCTCCCATGGCTCTCTGTTATTCACTAAAACTCAGGCCTGTCCACTTGTCCCGGTATCCCATGGCTCTCTGTGAGTCACTGAAACTCAGGCCTGTCCACCTGTCCAGGTCTCCCATGGCTCTCTGTCATTCACTAAAACTCAGGCCTGTCCACTTGTCCCGGTCTCCCATGGCTCTCTGTGAGTCACTGAAACTCAGGCCTGTCCACCTGTGAAGGCCTCCTGTGGCTCTCTGTGAGTCACTGAAATTCAGGCCTGTCCACCTGTGCCGGCCTCCAGTGGCTCTCTGTGATTCACTGAAACTCAGGCCTGTCCACCTGTGCCGGCCTCCCGTGGCTCTCTGTGAGTCACTGAAACTCAGGCCTGTCCACTTGTCCCGGTCTCCCATGGCTCTCTGTCATTCACTAAAACTCAGGCCTGTCCACTTGTCCCGGTATCCCATGGCTCTCTGTGATTCACTGAAACTCAGGCCTGTCCACCTGTCCAGGTCTCCCATGGCTCTCTGTCATTCACTAAAACTCAGGCCTGTCCACTTGTCCCGGTCTCCCATGGCTCTCTGTGAGTCACTGAAACTCAGGCCTGTCCACTTGTCCCGGTCTCCCATGGCTCTCTGTCATTCACTAAAACTCAGGCCTGTCCACTTGTCCCGGTCACCCATGGCTCTCTGTGAGTCACTGAAACTCAGGCCTGTCCACCTGTCCCGGTCTCCCATGGCTCTCTGTGAGTCACTGAAACTCAGGCCTGTCCAATTGTCCCGGTCTCCCATGGCTCTCTGTGAGTCACTGAAACTCAGGCCTGTTCACCTGTCCCGGTCTCCCATGGCTCTCTATGAGTCACTGAAACTCAGGCCTGTCCACTTGTCCCGGTCTCCCATGGCTCTCTGTGAGTCACTGAAACTCAGGCCTGTCCACTTGTCCCGGTCTCCCATGGCTCTCTGTGAGTCACTGAAACTCAGGCCTGTCCACCTGTCCCGGTCTCCCATGGCTCTCTGTGAGTCACTGAAACTCAGGCCTGTCCACTTGTCCCGGTCTCCCATGGCTCTCTGTGAGTCACTGAAACTCAGGCCTGTCCACTTGTCCCGGTCTCCCATGGCTCTCTGTGAGTCACTGAAACTCAGGCCTGTCCACCTGTCCCGGTCTCCCATGGCTCTCGATGAGTCACTGAAACTCAGGCCTGTCCACCTGTCCCGGTCTCCCATGGCTCTCTATGAGTCACTGAAACTCAGGCCTGTCCACCTGTCCCGGCCTCCCATGGCTCTCTGTGAGTCACTGAAACTCAGGCCTGTCCACCTGTCCCGGCCTCCCATGGCTCTCTGTGATTCACTGAAACTCAGGCCTGTCCACCTGTCCCGGCCTCCCATGACTCTCTGTGAGTCACTGAAACTCAGGCCTGTCCAACTGTCCCGGTCTCCCATGACTCTCTGTGAGTCACTGAAACTCAGGCCTGTCCACCTGTCCCGGCCTCCCATGACTCTCTGTGAGTCACTGAAACTCAGGCCTGTCCACCTGTCTCGGCCTCCCATGGCTCTCTGTGAGTCACTGAAACTCAGGCCTGTCCACTTGTCCCGGTCTCCCATGGCTCTCTGTCATTCACTAAAACTCAGACCTGTCCACTTGTCCCGGTCAGCCATGGCTCTCTGTGAGTCACTGAAACTCAGGCCTGTCCACCTGTCCCGGTCTCCCATGGCTCTCTGTGAGTCACTGAAACTCAGGCCTGTCCACTTGTCCCGGTCTCCCATGGCTCTCTGTGAGTCACTGAAACTCAGGCCTGTCCACTTGTCCCGGTCTCCCATGGCTCTCTGTGAGTCACTGAAACTCAGGCCTGTCCACCTGTCCCGGTCTCCCATGACTCTCTGTGAGTCACTGAAATTCAGGCCTGTCCACCTGTCCCGGTCTCCCATGGCTCTCTGTGAGTCACTGAAACTCAGGCCTGTCCACTTGTCCCGGTCTCCCATGGCTCTCTGTGAGTCACTGAAATTCAGGCCTGTCCACTTGTCCCGGTCTCCCATGGCTCTCTGTGAGTCACTGAAACTCAGGCCTGTCCAACTGTCCCGGTCTCCCATGACTCTCTGTGAGTCACTGAAACTCAGGCCTGTCCACCTGTCCCGGCCTCCCATGACTCTCTATGAGTCACTGAAACTCAGGCCTGTCCACCTGTCCCGGCCTCCCATGGCTCTCTGTGAGTCACTGAAACTCAGGCCTGTCCACCTGTCCCGGCCTCCCATGGCTCTGTGTGATTCACTGAAACTCAGGCCTGTCCACCTGTCCCGGCCTCCCATGACTCTCTGTGAGTCACTGAAACTCAGGCCTGTCCACCTGTCCCGGTCTCCCATGACTCTCTGTGAGTCACTGAAACTCAGGTCTGTCCACCTGTCCCGGCCTCCCATGACTCTCTGTGAGTCACTGAAACTCAGGCCTGTCCACCTGTCCCGGCCTCCCATGACTCTCTGTGAGTCACTGAAACTCAGGCCTGTCCACCTGTCCCGGTCTCCCATGACTCTCTGTGAGTCACTGAAACTCAGGCCCGTCCACCTGTCCCGGCCTCCCATGACTCTCTGTGAGTCACTGAAACTCAGGCCTGTCCACCTGTCCCGGTCTCCCATGACTCTCTGTGATTCACTGAAACTCAGGCCTGTCCACCTGTCCCGGTCTCCCATGACTCTCTGTGATTCACTGAAACTCAGGCCTGTCCACCTGTCCCGGTCTCCAATGACTCTCTGTGAGTCACTGAAACTCAGGCCTGTCCACCTGTCCCAGTCTCCCGTGACTCTCGGTGATTCACTAAAACTCAGGCCTGTCCACCTGTCCCAGTCTCCCATGACTCTCTGTGAGTCACTGAAACTCAGGCCTGTCCACCTGTCCCAGTCTCCCGTGACTCTCAGTGATTCACTAAAACTCAGGCCTGTCCACCTGTCTCAGTCTCCCGTGACTCTCTGTGAGTCACTGAAACTCAGGCCTGTCCACCTGTCCCGGTCTCCCATGGCTCTCTATGAGTCACTGAAACTCAGGCCTGTCCACCTGTCCAGGTCTCCCATGGCTCTCTGTCATTCACTAAAACTCAGGCCTGTCCACTTGTCCCGGTCTCCCATGGCTCTCTGTGAGTCACTGAAACTCAGGCCTGTCCACCTGTGCCGGCCTCCTGTGGCTCTCTGTGAGTCACTGAAATTCAGGCCTGTCCACCTGTGCCGGCCTCCAGTGGCTCTCTGTGATTCACTGAAACTCAGGCCTGTCCACCTGTGCCGGCCTCCCGTGGCTCTCTGTGAGTCACTGAAACTCAGGCCTGTCCACTTGTCCCGGTCTCCCATGGCTCTCTGTCATTCACTAAAACTCAGGCCTGTCCACTTGTCCCGGTATCCCATGGCTCTCTGTGATTCACTGAAACTCAGGCCTGTCCACCTGTCCAGGTCTCCCATGGCTCTCTGTCATTCACTAAAACTCAGGCCTGTCCACTTGTCCCGGTCTCCCATGGCTCTCTGTGAGTCACTGAAACTCAGGCCTGTCCACTTGTCCCGGTCTCCCATGGCTCTCTGTCATTCACTAAAACTCAGGCCTGTCCACTTGTCCCGGTCACCCATGGCTCTCTGTGAGTCACTGAAACTCAGGCCTGTCCACCTGTCCCGGTCTCCCATGGCTCTCTGTGAGTCACTGAAACTCAGGCCTGTCCAATTGTCCCGGTCTCCCATGGCTCTCTGTGATTCACTGAAACTCAGGCCTGTTCACCTGTCCCGGTCTCCCATGGCTCTCTATGAGTCACTGAAACTCAGGCCTGTCCACTTGTCCCGGTCTCCCATGGCTCTCTGTGAGTCACTGAAACTCAGGCCTGTCCACTTGTCCCGGTCTCCCATGGCTCTCTGTGAGTCACTGAAACTCAGGCCTGTCCACCTGTCCCGGTCTCCCATGGCTCTCTGTGAGTCACTGAAACTCAGGCCTGTCCACTTGTCCCGGTCTCCCATGGCTCTCTGTGAGTCACTGAAACTCAGGCCTGTCCACTTGTCCCGGTCTCCCATGGCTCTCTGTGAGTCACTGAAACTCAGGCCTGTCCACCTGTCCCGGTCTCCCATGGCTCTCGATGAGTCACTGAAACTCAGGCCTGTCCACCTGTCCCGGTCTCCCATGGCTCTCTATGAGTCACTGAAACTCAGGCCTGTCCACCTGTCCCGGCCTCCCATGGCTCTCTGTGAGTCACTGAAACTCAGGCCTGTCCACCTGTCCCGGCCTCCCATGGCTCTCTGTGATTCACTGAAACTCAGGCCTGTCCACCTGTCCCGGCCTCCCATGACTCTCTGTGAGTCACTGAAACTCAGGCCTGTCCAACTGTCCCGGTCTCCCATGACTCTCTGTGAGTCACTGAAATTCAGGCCTGTCCACCTGTCCCGGCCTCCCATGACTCTCTGTGAGTCACTGAAACTCAGGCCTGTCCACCTGTCTCGGCCTCCCATGGCTCTCTGTGAGTCACTGAAACTCAGGCCTGTCCACTTGTCCCGGTCTCCCATGGCTCTCTGTCATTCACTAAAACTCAGACCTGTCCACTTGTCCCGGTCACCCATGGCTCTCTGTGAGTCACTGAAACTCAGGCCTGTCCACCTGTCCCGGTCTCCCATGGCTCTCTGTGAGTCACTGAAACTCAGGCCTGTCCACTTGTCCCGGTCTCCCATGGCTCTCTGTGAGTCACTGAAACTCAGGCCTGTCCACTTGTCCCGGTCTCCCATGGCTCTCTGTGAGTCACTGAAACTCAGGCCTGTCCACCTGTCCCGGTCTCCCATGACTCTCTGTGAGTCACTGAAATTCAGGCCTGTCCACCTGTCCCGGTCTCCCATGGCTCTCTGTGAGTCACTGAAACTCAGGCCTGTCCACTTGTCCCGGTCTCCCATGGCTCTCTGTGAGTCACTGAAATTCAGGCCTGTCCACTTGTCCCGGTCTCCCATGGCTCTCTGTGAGTCACTGAAACTCAGGCCTGTCCAACTGTCCCGGTCTCCCATGACTCTCTGTGAGTCACTGAAACTCAGGCCTGTCCACCTGTCCCGGCCTCCCATGACTCTCTATGAGTCACTGAAACTCAGGCCTGTCCACCTGTCCCGGCCTCCCATGGCTCTCTGTGAGTCACTGAAACTCAGGCCTGTCCACCTGTCCCGGCCTCCCATGGCTCTGTGTGATTCACTGAAACTCAGGCCTGTCCACCTGTCCCGGCCTCCCATGACTCTCTGTGAGTCACTGAAACTCAGGCCTGTCCACCTGTCCCGGTCTCCCATGACTCTCTGTGAGTCACTGAAACTCAGGCCTGTCCACCTGTCCCGGCCTCCCATGACTCTCTGTGAGTCACTGAAACTCAGGCCTGTCCACCTGTCCCGGCCTCCCATGACTCTCTGTGAGTCACTGAAACTCAGGCCTGTCCACCTGTCCCGGTCTCCCATGACTCTCTGTGAGTCACTGAAACTCAGGCCCGTCCACCTGTCCCGGCCTCCCATGACTCTCTGTGAGTCACTGAAACTCAGGCCTGTCCACCTGTCCCGGTCTCCCATGACTCTCTGTGATTCACTGAAACTCAGGCCTGTCCACCTGTCCCGGTCTCCCATGACTCTCTGTGATTCACTGAAACTCAGGCCTGTCCACCTGTCCCGGTCTCCAATGACTCTCTGTGAGTCACTGAAACTCAGGCCTGTCCACCTGTCCCAGTCTCCCGTGACTCTCGGTGATTCACTAAAACTCAGGCCTGTCCACCTGTCCCAGTCTCCCATGACTCTCTGTGAGTCACTGAAACTCAGGCCTGTCCACCTGTCCCAGTCTCCC
Organism: Onchidella celtica; assembly: GCA_963931925.1. NCBI lineage: Eukaryota > Metazoa > Mollusca > Gastropoda > Systellommatophora > Onchidiidae > Onchidella > Onchidella celtica. Next base: position 67,550,291 of record OZ007570.1, on the reverse strand, counting down.
GTGACTCTCAGTGATTCACTAAAACTCAGGCCTGTCCACCTGTCTCAGTCTCCCGTGACTCTCTGTGAGTCACTGAAACTCAGGCCTGTCCACCTGTCCCGGTCTCCCATGGCTCTCTATGAGTCACTGAAACTCAGGCCTGTCCACTTGTCCCGGTCTCCTATGGCTCTCTGTGAGTCACTGAAACTCAGGCCTGTCCACTTGTCCCGGTCTCCCATGGCTCTCTGTGAGTCACTGAAACTCAGGCCTGTCCACCTGTCCCGGTCTCCCATGGCTCTCTGTGAGTCACTGAAACTCAGGCCTGTCCACTTGTCCCGGTCTCCCATGGCTCTCTGTGAGTCACTGAAACTCAGGCCTGTCCACTTGTCCCGGTCTCCCATGGCTCTCTGTGAGTCACTGAAACTCAGGCCTGTCCACCTGTCCCGGTCTCCCATGGCTCTCGATGAGTCACTGAAACTCAGGCCTGTCCACCTGTCCCGGTCTCCCATGGCTCTCTATGAGTCACTGAAACTCAGGCCTGTCCACCTGTCCCGGCCTCCCATGGCTCTCTGTGAGTCACTGAAACTCAGGCCTGTCCACCTGTCCCGGCCTCCCATGGCTCTGTGTGATTCACTGAAACTCAGGCCTGTCCACCTGTCCCGGCCTCCCATGACTCTCTGTGAGTCACTGAAACTCAGGCCTGTCCACCTGTCCCGGTCTCCCATGACTCTCTGTGAGTCACTGAAACTCAGGCCTGTCCACCTGTCCCGGCCTCCCATGACTCTCTGTGAGTCACTGAAACTCAGGCCTGTCCACCTGTCCCGGCCTCCCATGACTCTCTGTGAGTCACTGAAACTCAGGCCTGTCCACCTGTCTCGGTCTCCAATGACTCTCTGTGAGTCACTGAAACTCAGGCCTGTACACCTGTCCCAGTCTCCCGTGACTCTCGGTGATTCACTAAAACTCAGGCCTGTCCACCTGTCCCAGTCTCCCATGACTCTAGGTGAGTCACTGAAACTCAGGCCTGTCCACCTGTCCCAGTCTCCCGTGACTCTCGGTGATTCACTAAAACTCAGGCCTGTCCACCTGTCTCAGTCTCCCGTGACTCTCTGTGAGTCACTGAAACTCAGGCCTGTCCACCTGTCCCGGTCTCCCGTGACTCTCGGTGATTCACTAAAACTCAGGCCTGTCCACCTGTCCCGGTCTCCCATGACTCTCTGTGAGTCACTGAAACTCAGGCCTATCCACCTGTCCCAGTCTCCCGTGACTCTCGGGGATTCACTAAAACTCAGGCCTGTCTACCTGTCCCGGTCTCCCATGACTCTCTGTGAGTCACTGAAACTCAGGCCTGTCCACCTGTCCCGGTCTCCCATGACTCTCGGTGAGTCACTAAAACTCAGGCCTGTCCACCTGTCCCGGTCTCCCATGACTCTCGGTGATTCACTAAAACTCCGGCCTGTCCACCTGTCCCGGTCTCCCATGACTCTCTGTGAGTCACTGAAACTCAGGCCTGTCCACCTGTCCCGGTCTCTCGTGACTCTCGGTGAGTCACTAAAACTCAGGCCTGTTAACCTGTCCCGGTCTCCCATGACTCTCTGTGATTCACTAAAACTCAGGCCTGTCCACCTGTCCCGGTCTCGCGTGGCTCTCGGTGATTCACTAAAACTCAGGCCTGTCCACCTGTCCCGGTCTCCCGTGGCTCTCGGTGATTCACTAAAACTCAGGCCTGTCCACCTGTCCCGGTCTCCCGTGGCTCTCGGTGATTCACTAAAACTCAGGCCTGTCCACCTGTCCTGGTCTCCCGTGGCTCTCGGTGATTCACTAAAACTCAGGCCTGTCCACCTGTCCCAGTCTCCCGTGGCTCTCGGTGATTCACTAAAACTCAGGCCTGTCCACCTGTCCCAGTCTCCCGTGGCTCTCGGTGATTCACTAAAACTCAGGCCTGTCCACCTGTCCCGGTCTCCCGTGGCTCTCGGTGATTCACTAAAACTCAGGCCTGTCCACCTGTCCCGGTCTCCCGTGGCTCTCGGTGATTCACTAAAACTCAGGCCTGTCCACCTGTCCCGGTCTCCCGTGGCTCTCGGTGATTCACTAAAACTCAGGCCTGTCCACCTGTCCCGGTCTCCCATGGCTCTCGGTGATTCACTAAAACTCAGGCCTTTCCACCTGTCCCGGTCTCCCGTGGCTCTCGGTGATTCACTAAAACTCAGGCCTGTCCACCTGTCCCGGTCTCCCGTGGCTCTCGGTGATTCACTAAAAATCAGGACTGTCCACCTGTCCCGGTCTCCCGTGGCTCTCGGTGATTCACTAAAACTCAGGCCTGTCCACCTGTCCCGGTCTCCCGTGGCTCTCGGTGATTCACTAAAACTCAGGCCTGTCCACCTGTCCCGGTCTCCCGTGGCTCTCGGTGATTCACTAAAACTCAGGCCTGTCCACCTGTCCCGGTCTCCCGTGGCTCTCGGTGATTCACTAAAACTCAGGCCTGTCCACCTGTCCCGGTCTCCCGTGGCTCTCGGTGATTCACTAAAACTCAGGCCTGTCCACCTGTCCCGGTCTCCCGTGGCTCTCGGTGATTCACTAAAACTCAGGCCTGTCCACCTGTCCCAGTCTCCCGTGGCTCTCGGTGATTCACTAAAACTCAGGCCTGTCCACCTGTCCCAGTCTCCCGTGGCTCTCGGTGATTCACTAAAACTCAGGCCTGTCCACCTGTCCCGGTCTCCCGTGGCTCTCGGTGATTCACTAAAACTCAGGCCTGTCCACCTGTCCCAGTCTCCCGTGGCTCTCGGTGATTCACTAAAACTCAGGCCTGTCCACCTGTCCCGGCCTCCCATGACTCTCGGTGATTCACTAAAACTCAGGCCTGTCCACCTGTCCCGGTCTCCCGTGGCTCTCGGTGATTCACTAAAACTCAGGCCTGTCCACCTGTCCCGGTCTCCCCAGGCTCTCGGTGATTCACTGAAACTCAGGCCTGTCCACCTGTCCCGGTCTCCCCAGGCTCTCGGTTATTCACTAAAACTCAGGCCTGTCCACCTGTCCCGGTCTCCCCAGGCTCTCGGTGATTCACTAAAACTCAGGCCTGTCCACCTGTCCCGGTCTCCCCAGGCTCTCGGTGGTTCACTAAAACTCAGGCTGTCCACCTGTCCCGGTCTTCCGTGGCTCTCGGTGATTCATTAAAACTCAGGCCTGTCCACCTGTCCCGGTCTTCCGTGGCTCTCTATGATTCACTAAAACTCAGGCCTGTCCACCTGTCCCGGTCTCCCGTGGCTCTCTGTGATTCACTAAAACTCAGGCCTGTCCACCTGTCCCGGTCTCCCGTGGCTCTCTGTGATTCACTAAAACTCAGGCCTGTCCACCTGTCCCGGTCTCCCGTGGCTCTCTGTGATTCACTAAAACTCAGGCCTGTCCACCTGTCCCGGTCTCCCGTGGCTCTCTGTGATTCACTAAAACTCAGGCCTGTCCACCTGTCCCGGTCTCCCGTGACTCTCGGTGATTCACTAAAACTCAGGCCTGTCCACCTGTCCCGGTCTCCCGTGACTCTCGGTGATTCACTAAAACTCAGGCCTGTCCACCTGTCCCGGTCTCCCGTGACTCTCGGTGATTCACTAAAACTCAGGCCTGTCCACCTGTCCCGGTCTCCCGTGGCTCTCTGTGATTCACTGAAACTCAGGCCTGTCCACCTGTCCCGGTCTCCCGTGGCTCTCTGTGAGTCACTGAAACTCAGGCCTGTCCACCTGTCCCGGTCTCCCGTGGCTCTCTGTGAGTCACTGAAACTCAGGCCTGTCCACCTGTCCCGGTCTCCCGTGGCTCTCTGGGAGTCACTGAAACTCAGGCCTGTCCACCTGTCCCGGTCTCCCGTGGCTCTCTGTGAGTCACTAAAACTCAGGCCTGTCCACTCGCGGATGTTATCCTCCCATCTTTCCTCTGTCTATCTTTCCTTCCTCCTCCTCCAACAGTTCCTTGCAAGATGGTCTTAGAGAGGCCTTCTGACCGCGACTCGTGGCCATACCAGCGCAGGTTTGCGCTTCTTGACAACGGTCAGAAGATCTTCGTGAGTTCCAACGGCTTGGGTGATTTTGCTGCGGACTACTTCATTGGTGGCGTGGTCCTTGTATGGTATGTTCATAAGCTTACGATAGCATCTCATCTCCATTGCGCAAATCCTTCTCTTGAGATCTGATGTGAGTGTCCAAGTTTCGCAGGCATATAGGAATATCGAGATGACCGAGGACCGCATCAGTCTAACTTTCGACTGGGGGGTTATGTTTTTTGTCCGTCAAAATGGTTTTCAACCTGGTGAGCGCTGCTGTTGTCTGCGCAATCCTGGATAGTAGTTCAGGCTTGGAGCCCTCGTCGGTTATCGTGGAACCCAGGTATTTGAACTGTGTTACATTTTCAAGCTTTTCTCCCTTCACTTTTATGTCCGTGCTGATGCCGTTAGTGTTATTCGTCATTACTTTGATTTTCTCAGCACTGATTTCCATTCCATAAGCTACAGATACTTTGTCGAGTTTTTCTACGAGCATGGCCAGCTCTTGTTCACTGCCTGCGAGTCCATCGATGTCGTCGGCAAAACACAGGATGGTAATTGTTCTACCTCCGATGCTGACCTTCCCCTCATGTTTCTCTTTCAAGAAATATGTTGAAGAGGGTGGGCGATAGCAGACATCCTTGTCTGACTCCGACTGTTGTTCGGAACCAATCCCCTATGTGACCACTGAAGAGGATTGCATTGGTGTCCTGGTTGTAGAGGTTTTGTATCAGTTTTACCAGGTTGGCACTGATGTTATATTATATATATCTATTCATGGTCGTCCACAAAAGCTCCCTTTCACTTTCTTTTATATTATTTTTAAATTCTTTTTTTTTTCCTTCCCATACATCTTACCAACACACACAGTAGAAATTCTCTGGACTTAAATATGTTAAAACACAGCTAGCCACACGATGACACCTCAGCGATGTTTCGTCACATTGTAATGGCCTGTGAGCCCTCCATGCGCGGCGTCACCGCACATGCATGCCATGAGAAGTCTAGACAATACGTCCCTTTAGAATGACAGGGTGGTAACTCCCTTCCTTCAACTTTTGCGAAATCGAGGATTGAAGTTTCATATGTAAACATACCTTTTTAAAAAAAGATTTTTTTTTTAAGTAACACTTACAAATTACACACCGGATCTGCTTGACATTTTGACACATAACGGAGAATGCCGGTAGAAGTATTGTGTAGTGTGTAACTCAGTTCTGCCAAAACGTGGAGACAGAACCTTGACATTCTAAGGGGATGAAAAGTAACATATCTCTAATAGAGGTTGACGTCAGCCTTTGTGTTGATTGCCTAAAAAGAAAACAAATCAATCGTTGCATGTTCTAATAAGATTTTTTTTGAAAATGCAAACTCACTTTTAATCTTTATTACCACTTATAGGCTTTTTTTTAAAGGGACCACTGTCAGTTCTTTTAGAGTATATTGTCATCGTCTTTCATCGAAGAGGGTCCTAATTCTTAACATTTAGTGGTCTGTACGTTTTAGGGTGTCCTTCATCCAGTGACCTGGGGCTACAATTAATTCACTTTTCTTTTGTGATATTTTATTATTCAAAAGACGTTTATGCATATTATTTTTTTTTATAGAAAGACAGGTGAATGTGTACTTTTGTGTGTGTGAGGGGCATAGAGAGAGAAGGACGGACAGACAGTCTGACACACAGACAGACACACAGAAACACAGACAGACACACAGTCACGCTCATTGTCAAGATTAAATACGTTGGCCTAAGAGTGAATGTAACTATTGTGAAAAACCAAGATATCTGTTGGAGTGGCCTTAAAGCATTGTCGTCTGCGATGTCAACTTGTAACTTGTAACAAATTAGAATAGACGGGAAATTAGCATAGAGGAAGTTTGCACCAGGAACAGAAATCTTCGTATATTGATAATTATAAGAAAAGTAAAAGTAAACATGTATATTGGTAGCTAGTAAAGAGTTAAATAAAAGCCGTTAAGGTTTAGAGGGAAGATTAGCGCCCCAGTTTTAATTTGAAGAGGGGATTATATTTTTGCTGACGTCGTTGAGGGTTGAAGAGCTAACCAATGAGGGTTAGCGTAGAGATCGCAACGCCGTGCTGACACCTGCGGTGGTACTTCTTATTCATTCTAAGCAGAGCATTCGACTGCGATGGAGTCAGGGGGGATTCCACTTGAGCGAATCATTACCTACAAAGTACAATATGTCTGGATGTAGATCTAGTCATCGATCCATATGGCTGATTTGAAATTAAACAACGCTATTGTCCACTGTTCCCCGGCCTAGCGCCAGGGCAAGCGTGAGTAATCGAATCTCTTTGGCCAGCTATTGACAATGAATAAGAAGGCGAAGAGCGTGACATTTATCCGTTAGGAAAGTTTTGATGAATCTACCAGGAGTGATTGCCGGAGAATGCAAGATGCAAAGTTAAACTGTCATCTAGAGCTGCAACTAGAGTTAATGTATGAAATATATAACTGTGATTGAATTGTCTGGGTGAGGCTGGGAGTTGCCAGCCCATCCTAGAGTTATATTTAACTGTGCCGACGTCACCTTGACGGGCTAGACATATAAGTTTAAATATCTGAGATAGCCTGATGTCTCCAGAGACTATATTAGTATATTAATTGTCATACAGTAAGCAGTCCAGATCTTGGAAGTAGAAATAATTAGTTAGATAATTAGCTAGAATTGAAGTTAAATGATATTATGGGAAACCTAGATCTAGACTTATAATGAATACAATTGATTTTCGATTTGATGCTGCTGATATTCATCCTTACTACATGAATAGATCTAGTCGAAATTGTTAGGGAACTAACGTAATTAAAATGTGGCCCTGCAGGCCTGATTGTTGAAATGTATTCAGTTTGTTTCTTAGTAATTGGCATGGTCTGGAAGTGAAGGTTAAAGTTTTTAGTATTAAAAATATGCAGTCGAACATACACACCCAAACAACATTAAAATACCAACACTTCCATCTATAACATCTGGATGGGATTATAACACTCATATACACATACATACATACATTCAGCTTTAATAAGCAACTTTAAATAAATAACGTCCAT